>JALMQS010000066.1:4331956-4431389 GCA_024734495.1 Forficula auricularia | reverse complement strand
TTACAGCATTTGTTGTTATTTTATATAGTTTTATCTTTGTTGATATTTTATAAAATTTATCTTGTTATTTTTATTTATACTATTTATTTAAGACGTTTCTAGGTTGTCCTGTATTTGAAGAGCTAGTAACCCTTGTCGTTGATGCGCCCTAAAACACTTATTTAGGTAGGTAATAATCTAGGGCTGAACCGCGATTGGAATTAGGTGTCTTGTTTGGAATTACTTTGGAATTCATTAGATAATCTATTGTCTTTCACTTGGAAATGAAAGTGGAAGTAGATGTACACAATTTTAGGTTGCGGATCACCCCTCAGTAATAATAATAAGATAGGTTAGCGTGGTCCTTATTTTGGGTAATTTCCAATTTTTATGCTGTCCCATCCACATATGGTTCGAAATAAATAAAAAAAAATGTCCCCCAAGTTTCAAGTCTCTATATCAATTTAATCTTTTCCGAACAGCGATGCAAATTTCCCACATGTGGTTTTTAGCAGTGAAATATATATAGATATATATATCCTGCGAGTTTGGTTACGGCGGACGCCGTTTCTCGCTTCCCATTCTCCATGCCCTTCTGTCGGCTTCTGTCTTCCTCTTCCAGCCCACGGGCTTGCATGGCATTTTGGATTCCCTGAAACCACGATCTCGGCGGCCTTCCGCGCTTTCTTCTTTCTGGGGGCTGCCAGTTCCAAACTTTCTTGGGCCAGCGTTCATCCGCCATCCTACTGACGTGGCCAAACCACATCAGTTGCTTATATTCGATCGTGTCGATGATGTTGCCTTGGACTTTCATTTTTTGGCGAATGTGTTCGTTCCTTACATGTTGCAGTCTTGAGACACCCGCTGAACGTCTCCAAAAATCCATTTCTAACGCCAGCAGGCGTGAACGGTTTCTCTTGTTTACCTCCCAGACTTCGCTTCCGTAGGTCACGATGCTCTCGACGATGGTCTTATAGATGGCAGCCTTATTGTTCTTAGATATTTCCTTACTCCACAGGATCGAGTTCAGCTGTCCTATTACTCGCCTGCCTTGATTTATTTTATTAGTAATATCTAGGTCACTTTTTCCTGCCTTTCCTAGTGTTACCCCCAAATATTTAAAGTGGTTGGTATTTCTTATACAGTGGTTATCCAGGACAAGGCGTTTTCCCGCCTCACCAAGGGCCAGATACTATGTTTTTGGAAATTAATTTCAAGACCCCATTTTTCATATTCTTCCTTTAGCTTTCTGAGCATATAGAAAGCGTCATCTTCGGTCTCCCGCAATCAGGACCTGGTCGTCAGCAGCAAAAAAAAGCAGTGCAAATATCAATTTTTTATTCCGGCTAAGGTAAAGGTCCAAAAAATTTGAAACTCTGTAAACTTCATCACGATAAAAGTTGATATCCTTGAAAATTTTTACTGATTTTTAGCTTTTAGAATTTTGGAGTTATAGCTAGATAAAATATTGACTATTTCTTAGCGTTGATAATTTATAGACTCCAAAATTATAATAGCTAAATATCTGTAAAAATTCTTAGAGACCAGCTACTATTATAAGGATAAAGTCTACAGAGTTTCAAATTTTTTTGAACCGTTTCTTTGGTCGGAATAAAAAAATTGATATTTCAATTTTTTTTTTTTTTTTTTTATAAAGATACTGATACAAGAAGAAGTTGCACCAAGGAGGTACAACCTCTGTAGTCCGTGGTGGACCCTTGTAACGTGAAGATAAGGGGAGATTTAGTGATTGAGTAGCAGTCGAAGGTATCTGTGGATGCTGGTCTTGAAAGATTGAAGGTTGTAGAAGTAGTCTGGAAAGACGGTCGGGGAAAGAGAGTTCCAGTCTCTAGATGTCATGGGGATAAATGAATTGGCGAATGCGTTTGTTCGATTAGTATCCAGTTTAAACGCGTAGGGGTGTTGAGTTGTCAATGCCAAAAACCCCATGTTATCAAGATGGGAAACTTACATCGCTGTTCGGCAAAGGTTGAAATAATTGAAATAGGGACTTAAAACTAGCGGGATATTTTTTTTATTTATTTCGAGCCTTATGAGCTTATCGGAGCATAAAAATTTGAAAATACTAAAAATAAGGGCCACCCTAAATCATATTTTTCCAAAAAGTCCGCGTTTTGAATAGACTTGAGTTTTGAAAGTATTTTATAGTTTTAGTTTTATAGTTACATTCAAAATTTACATACAAATCACTATAAGGTTAAAATTTTACTTTGGTCGTAATAAAAAATTGATCGTCCAATGCCAAAAACCCCGCATGTTATTTAGATGGTTAAAATTAACATAGGGACTTGGAATTTGGGGGATATTTTTTTTTTATCCATTTCGAATAATATGATCATGGGGTAGCATAAAAATTCAAAAATACCCAAAATAAGGACTACCCCTCCAGGTGTATGGTAAAGTCACGTGGATGGCCACTTCAGCTTATTTTTTCTTTTATCTAAAAATTTTTAAAGAAAATTTTTTATAAGAAAAAAAATTATTATTTTCTTTCTTTTTAGTCCATTTTCACAAGAGTAGAAAAATTTATTTTTGTTATTTTCATTAGATTTCGTATTCTCTACACTGAAAAAACAATTTCTTTATAATAAATATATTGATAGAGTTAAGCATTATTAATGAGCTCTTATTTATTCCAAAGATATTTGATTAATAGTCAAGATATTTCGAAACGATTCCAAATATGAACAAATTTTTTAACCGATTTCAAAAAAAGGAGGAGGTTCTCTATTCGACTGATTTTTTTTTCGCCTATGTTACCTATCTCCGCCAATTGTGAACCGATTTTGAAAAATTTTAGTGCATTGGGTTCAGTCTACCTTCCGATTGGTCCCGTTTTTTTTCATTGATATTAGACCTTTTTTGTTAGGTTTGTTCAGGCCTAACTTCTTTGTTTATGTAATAATAAAATGTTTCACCTAGAACCAACACAGAACTCCTTAAAAGTTATCTTTGTTTATGAACCGATTTCGATTATTCTTTTTTTATTGGAAAGTGGTGTATTTTAGGGATGGTGTCATATTAATTTGGTCAAGTTCCGATGATAGAATCACTATTAATAACATCACTAAAGAGAGAAAATAAAAATAATTTTTAAGAAAAAATAAAACCGACTTCAAAAAATTAACTGCAACAAATAAAATACGACTAAAAGGTATAAAATAATTATTATCTTATTTAGTTACAACTAAACGACGAAATATTAACATTAAATTACTTTTTGAAGTCGGTGCCAAACAAATTATACCTATAAGCGAGCGTACCTGCCAAACGTACTAAGTAAGATCCGTCGAGTGCGATTCATAAGAGGTATATGTTTGGCACCGACTTCAAAAAGTAATTTCATCTTAATATTTCGTCGTTTAGTTGTAACTAAATAAGATAATAATTATTTTATACCTTTTAGTGTATTTTATTTGTTGCAGTTAATTTTTTTGAAGTCGGTTTTATTTTTTCTTAAAAATTATTTTTTAGATAATTACATATTATTCCATTTAAATATCCAACTATTAAATTTAACTATTCCACTATTTTACTCAAATAACAATATTTTAATAATTCACTTATTAGGTGCTTGGTTCAAATAGCGGCATTTTAATTATTAATATATCTAGAGTTGCCCGAAAATATAAGAATATTTAAAATACGTATATCATTTATTAATATTGAACAGAGATCGAGTTTGCCATAATTAACTTCACCATCTCTTCATATCAAATATAATTTCTTAACAATAAATATTTCGTTTTTTCAGTGTATAGAAAAAAATCTATATATTTTGTCCACTCAAGATTTTTCCTAATCGTATTGCGATTGGCTTTTTATATTTAACTCTGACCCCCCCCCCCCCTCCCAACCCTATTTGTGTTTTTTCTTTTCTTCCCTGTCTGTCTGTTTGTCGGCTTGACATCTGTTTAAAGAGACTTTTAAATAGACCTTTAGGCAGATCATTAGTGTCAAGAGTTAACGCTATTAGATTTTAGAATTTTAGTGGAGCTTAATTTATAATTTCTATCGCCCCCCCCCCCCCCCCCCGCACCCCCACACACTCCTTTTGAAAATTAATAGAATAGCAAAATGAATGGAGAGGAAAATCATTTTCGAAATAGAATTAGTTGAAATGGATTCATCCATTTTGCTTTTTAACTTTACAAATTAATAGATAGACAAAAAAACAAAATGTCATTAATTTATAAAAGACAGACAGACGGACGGACAGACATTCTCACTAGAACAGAGAGCAAAAAATGTCTCAATTACGAACGGAATTTATGGGAGGCGTTAGCAATTTAAGGGGGTCAAGTCACAGGGGAATCAGATCTCAAATTTTATTTAACAATAAACAAGAAAATTAATTAATTTTAAATAAAGCCGACAAATGAGAGAGGGGCTCGTATAACGATCTAATCAAACATTATTTGACAAAGAATAGATATAAGTAATTTTTTTCTATATATAAGGTTATCAAAACAACGACTCAAAATCGGCTTGCGAGTCTGCCTCGCACTTTGCTCGCACTGGTAAAGTCATCAGTTTTTTAATTTTTGTGAAAGTAATAAAAATTACATGGTTTTTTAACCGACTTCAAAAAAGGAGGAGGTTCTCTATTCGACTGAGTTTTTTTTTTGTGTCTATGTTAACTCATATCTTCGTCAATTTTGAACCGATTTTGCATTGGGTTCAGTCTAGTTTCCGATTGGTCCCGTTTTTTTTCATTGGTATTGGACCTTTTTTGATATGCTTGTTTAGGCATAACTTCTTTGTTTATGAACCGATTTTGATGATTCTTTTTTTATTGGAAAGAGGGTACCTTAGGGGTGGTACCATATTAATTTGGTCAAGTTCTGATGATATGATCAATGACAAATTAACGTAAATCTTCAATTCTTATGACCAAATAATCGAAATTATAATAAATAAAATCTTTTATAAAAAAAATCTTAAAACCTTCATTTAAAACCTGAAATCGTTTCGAAATAATTTCTATATTTATGAATTGAATTTTATTTTGTCATTTTCTGATTCATTCACCAGACGCTTTCTTACGGGGTGGATACAAGGTATTATATTAAGTCACTATTAATAACATCACTAAAAAGAGAAAAATAAAAATAATTTTTATAAAAAAAAATAAAACCGACTTCAAAAAATTAAAATCAACTAATTAAATAATAAAACTCAAAAATAAAATAAAATACACTAAAAGGTATAAAATAATTATCTAATTTAGTTACAACTAAATGACGAAATATTAAATGAAATCACTTTTTGAAGTCGGTGCCAAACATATACCTTTTATGAATCGCACTCGACGGATCTTACTTAGTACGATTCATAAAAGGTATATGTTTGGCACCGACTTCAAAAAGTGATTTCATGTTAATATTTCGTCGTTTAATTGTAACTAAATAAGATAATAATTATTTTATACCTTTTAGTGTATTTTATTTTATTTTTGAGTTTTATTATTTAATTAGTTGATTTTAATTTTTTTGAAGTCGGTTTTATTTTATTTTTTTTTTTAAATTATTATTGTTAGGTAGGTAAGTGTAAGTAATAAAAATTACTTACATGGATTGGAGTAATTTTTGGAGACGGACTGATAAATGAATTAAGTGGATATTGATGAGGCAGTCCAAAAAAGAAGAAGATAATTTACACTATCTTTTTATTCATAAAACCGACGTTTCGGAGGCTATTCCCTCCTTCTTCAGGGTCTGTAACTAATTAAAATGGGATTTGGCCATCATTACAATCAAGATCATTACAAATTATTTTTTTATATAAGTACAATTAATATATAATTATATGGAATACAATTTTTTAATCAAAAATATATTCTACTCACTTTTGAAAAGTCAGTGAAGGAAATCTAATGGGGCATTCCTCTGTCTCCTCTTTCAGTGGCAGTAACAATAATATCTTGTATTTATTATAATTCTGCTGAGAATGAAAATACAAGATATTATTATTGTTACTACTGCCACTGAAAGAGGAGACAGAGGGAATGCCCCATTGGATTTCCTTCACTGACTTTTCAAAGTGAGTAGAATATATTTTGATTAAAAAATTGTATTCCATATAATTATATATTAATTGTACTTATATAAAAAATAATTTGTAATGATCTTGATTGTAATGATAGCCAAATCCCATTTTAATTAATTACAGACCCTGAAGAAGGAGGGAATATCCTCCGAAACGTCGGTTTTATGAATAAAAAGATAGTGTAAATTATCTTCTTCTTTTTTGGACTGCCTCATCAATATCCACTTAATTCACTTACATGGTTTTTGTATAATGTAATATTAATTTAAAGGTTTATCAAATTGAATCTCCTCTCCGGACTCAATGGGGGTTGGAAAAGTAGGAGGGTTCAAAGAAGGGGGGTTCTTTAGTTAGTTAAATTCCCAAATCAGGATTAATTTCAGTTTATAAATAAATATCTCAATATGGATCATATCTTCTCTCAAATAATAATAATAATAATTCCGGAGGGCGTTAATCCAATCCGCACTTGCGAGGGCTCCCCCCCCCCTTCATATTTCCTTTTTTTGTTCCATTTAATTACTTGGGCCCGTCCCGTTAAAGAAGGAAGGGCTCAACGAAATCTATATCTCTCTCTCTATAAATAGGACATTGATTGGGTTAGAATATAATTCTGACACCCCTCGGTCGGGTCTCCCCTACAACCCCCCCCCATATAATCCCTTTTTGGTGTAGGGTTGGAGAGTTTATAATTGTGAGGGTGTAATCTAGATCCGCTCATTCGTTCAAAAACAAATCAAAATTATTTATTGTTCATCATCATCATCATAACACAAACCAGTGGATTCGCTTTCGCTATAACCTTAACGAAAGAGGGGGGGTTCCCTAACTACGAGGAGAAGTTGAAAAATAAGTTTCCCCTGTCGACTGTGGTCAGAGTTGTGTATGAAAGTCAAAAAATAGAATGAGACATTAAAGATATGACATACCTTTATTTTAATATTCTCGTACGAGTACGTTGAGACATTTGTCATATCGCTTGATAAGCTTCAAAAAGTCCTCCAAGAAAAATTCAGGCCTTTGCATATGAAAGAAGCGTTGAACGGCTATGGGCGAAAGGCGACACAGCAGGAAAACGCGCAAGTCACCGATAACACCATTGGGTAGAGGTCGCTGCAAATCAAGCAGATGGCGCTGTTGCAGTGCCTGCGCAAAGCGGAGATCTATGGAGTGGAAACATCCGTCATCACCTGTCCGAAAGAAGTTCAAGACAACTCCCTCTGCAGGTAAAGTGCTCCTCACAGTTTTCTGGGACGCCCAAGGAGTTTTGTTGCTGGACTTTTTGGAGGTTGGAACCATCAATGCTACGCGCTACTGTGACACCCTGTCGAAATTGAAAGAGGCGATTCGGAAAAAGCGGCCTGGCCTTCTCACATCTGGCGTTCTGCTGTTGGATGACAATGCCAGACCACATTCGGCGAGGGCAACGCAAAACCATATTGCAACTCTTGGTTGGGAGCGCCTACACCATCCGCCATACAGTCCTGATCTCGCACCAAGCGACTTCCATCTGTTTCCGGCTTTGAAGACAAATCTCGGGGGAAGGCGCTTTGGAAGCAATACGGAAGTGAAACAAGCCGTTCAACGCTTCTTCCGTATGCAAAGCCCTGATTTTTTCCTGGAGGGCTTTTTGAAGCTTATTAAGCGATATGACAAATGTCTCAATGTACTTGGTACCTATGTGGAAAAATAAAGGTTTGTTATATCTTTAATGTCTCATTCTATTTTTTGACTTTCATACACAACTCTGACCACAGTCGACAGGGGAAACTTATTTTTCAACTTCCCTCGTATTATACTTGCTTTATCATCGAAATATTCAAGAAAAAACTAATAAATTAAAACAATTAGATTTGACGAAATGCATGGCAATTGCAAAATCTTCGCTTAGGTGTAACCTAATCATCAACAACAGTCCAATAGAACAGTGTTCCGCAAAGTGTGTGCCGCGGCAGACTGATGTACCGTGGTCATTAGTTGGTGTGCCGCGGGTAAATGTCAAGTTTTTTGAAGATAATACACACATAGCTGAGAGTTATGCGAGCAGTCTTATCAACGATCGCTCCAAATTTTGATCGCATGTGCTCATTTAAGCAGGCTCACATTTCTCATTAAACATCTTTTCAGATTATAATTAAAGCCCGTGAATCTATTATTTATTATTAAAATGGACATGAACCAACTAAATTTTTTATATTATATTGATTTCAATAATAAATAAATATTAAATAAACATTGGTGTTTTCTTTGGTGTACCTCTAAAACAGGGTGTCCAAACTTTTAGCTTCCCTGGGCCACATTGGAAGAATATGAGCTGTTTTGGGCCACACATAAAATACACTAACCCTAATAATAGCTGATGAACAAAAAAACGTAGAATATATACTTAATATATAATACTTAAGAAATTAAGCTTTATTACTTTATAAATTTTTTATTATAAAAGTAAGAGACAAATCAGCAACATAAAATTATAGTGAGAAGTTTGTCATTGTTTTTGGGACAATAATCTGTCGATATTTGGCTCAAAGGAATTCTCATTGAATTCTCAAAATGCCCATCAAATATTTTAGATCTAGCTTCATTCTTTGCGTGATTCATACTTGAAAATAAATGATTGAATATATAAAATTATTTAAGAATCACTTTATGAATATCTCATTGCATAAAATAATTTTTAAGAAAAAATAAAAAACCGACTTCAAAAAATTAAGTGCAACAAATATAAAAATCCACTAAAAGGTATAAAATAATTATTATCTTATTTAGTTACAACTAAACGACGAAATATTAACATGAAATTACTTTTTGAAGTCGGTGCCAAACAAACTATACCTATAAGCGAGCGTACCCTCCAAACGTACTAAGTAAGATCCGTCGAGTGCGATTCATAAAAGGTATATGTTTGGCACCGACTTCAAAAAGTAATTTCATGTTAATATTTCGTCGTTTAGTTGTAACTAAATAAGATAATAATTATTTTATACCTTTTAGTGTATTTATATTTGTTGCATTTAATTTTTTGAAGTCGGTTTTTATTTTTTCTTAAAAATTATTTTATTTTTCTTTTTAGTGATGTTATTAATAGTGATCATATCATCAGAACTTGATCAAATTAATATGACACCATCCCTAAGACACCCCTATCGGATAAAAAAAGAACCATCGAAATCGGTTCATAAACAAAGAGGTTAGGTCTAAACAAACCTAATAAAAAAGGTCTAATACCTATGAAAAAAACGAAAAAAATGGGACCAATCGGAAGCTAGACTGGACCCAATGCAAAAAAATTTTCAAAATCGGTTGAGAATTGGCGGAGATATGAGGTAACATAGGCACAAAAAAAAAAAAAAAAAAAATTCAATCGAATAGAGAACCTCCTCCTTTTTTGAAGTCGGTTAAAAATAACGTGTTAAATTCAAAAATTCATTACTCTAAATTAATAGCAAGTTAAAAATATTGTATTTTTAGTAATATCACTGGAATTTTTAGTCGCAATCTCATAAAGTTTGTAAGTTTGCGATTTTTTGTCGGGCCACATTAATAGCATGCGGTCCGCGGGTTGGACAACCCTGCTCTAAAATTTCTTGATTTGGTAGGTGTACCTTGAACACAAGAAGTTTTCGGAACACTGCAATAGAACAAGTCCCAAGCTTTAACTATCTGGGAGTTCAGATTTCTAGCAGACGAAACCTTAAGGAAGAAGTAAAATCGCAGGTCATCAAAGGAGCAAAAATTTCGTGCTGTCTATCCATTCTATATAGTTTGGAAAAATAAGTTTATGTCTGCCGAATGTAAAATTAGGATATATAAGACCCTGTGTACGCCCGATAATAACATATGGGGCTGAGTCCAGGGCAGACACAACCGTTGCTTGTGACACATTTTTGAGTACGGTTTTGACCCAACTAGAAATAATGCATAATAGTACCGTCTAGGATAGTTGTACAAGGAATGGCCAGTCTGGCTGGTCTAAGCAGGTGGACCAGGTACTGCGCATGGTGTGAGTGCGGTAAAAAAATACATATGTGTTAAAAAATATAGCATCGATGCTATTATTTTTCATGTTGTAAAAATACACTTTGGGTGGTCTGGTTCCACGTCCCACCACTCAAATGGTCTGGGGTGAATATATTATGTTTATAATTGACTATAAATTATAATTTTTATAATTTCATTGTGGGTCAAAACTATTTTTTAACACATATGTATTTTTTACCTTGTACAACTATCCTAGACGGTACTATTATGCATTATTTCTAGTTGGGTCAAATCCGTACTCAAAAATGTGTCACCAGCTCTTGGACTATTACAAAGCAGCTTCTCCGGACAACCGAGATGAGTGTTGTAAGAGTCATCCATTCGAAGACCCTGCAGCGAACACCTTAGGCAAATAAAGGGTCTTCAGGACATAGTCGATTTGGTTCATGTAAGAAAGAAGATGCTGGGCTCCCCATATAGACAGAATGCAAGACCACGGCCAAAGAAAATATGGAAACAGAGTAATGACCCTGGTAACTGAATATACATATGTTGGGGAAACAGGTGTTCACACCTATATAGAAGAATAAGAAGAAGAAGAATTGACATGATTAAAAGTTTATGGTAGTAAACTGGAGCTTGTGCCAGACAGAAGCGTTTATTACAGCGTTTCTCAACCTTTTTTGGCCCGCGGACCGGTAAAATTTGTGTATTTTATTTTTTTTAATTTACTAGTTACTAAAGAATTTATCAATGAATTGAACGTGGACAACAGTGGCGGCGGGACATTTCAATCAGGGATGATGTCCAAAAAAAACTTAAATTTTTAAAATGTGTTATTTTTCTTCGCTTATTTTTGACAAATTCCTCGAATTTTTCGTTATATTTCAAATTAGATTTTTTATATTATGGTATGAAAATACTCTTGAAGTTTTGAAATCTTAGGGATGCACAGCTTCCACAATATCCAAGGACCGCACGTCACTGGTGGACAAATATATAATTGTTTCGGTCGAATTAAGACCATCATCAGCACCTGAGAACAATGATACAAGTATTGTTTGTAAAAGAATGTAACAATCAGGCCTCTCTTTGCCATTGGACACTCTGGGCAAGTGTTCAGGACCCCGCGATCCATGGAGCCTCCCGAGGGATGAACCGGGATTGGAATTAGGTGTACACGCTCTTTGGAATTACTTTGGAATTCATTAGATAATCTATTGTCTTCTACTTGGAAATGAAAGTGGAAGTGGAAGTAGGTGTACACAAGTTTAGGTCGTGGTTCATCCCTCGGAGCCTACTATTACTTACTAGGAACTAATTTATTTTAACATCGATGCTTGCAGAACACTTTGTATTTCTATTATAGGGGGTCTATTATCCTAAAGTGTCCAGGGCCTCCAATAGGTTAAAGACGGCCCTGGTAACAATTGAAGTACAAAACACAATAATCCCTCTCAATGTGTTGTTGCTACGCTTTGTTTAAAAAAATTATTTACAATAATATTTAAATGTAAAGATAAGTAATTATTGTAATTATTATATAGTATAAGTCTTTGACGAAAATCACAGAAAATCATAAAAAAAAATCACAAATCATTGCATGTAGGAACATAACAAAAAAGTGTGTCCTATGATTACTAAAAAATTAAATTAATACTGTTGCATCGATAATAAATAACAATTAAAACAGGAATAGTAGGGAATTGGACAATAAATAAAATGTTTTATTATTCTATCCACTGAGAAAGTCAAAATAAATCGACGAAACGTCTGACTCATTTAATACTCTGTTTTTTTATTTTTTTTATTTTTTATCTTTCATTATAAATGATCAAGATAAAAATTAGTAAAAAAGACGCGGATAGAATGCTCTCTTCCTTTAGAGCTAAGGCATATTGCACGGATGCCAAATACAAGTCCAGACCTGTTAGAGATTAATTTCCTTGTTTTTATTATTCTAGAAACGGAATTTTGACTCTAGATGAGAAGAAAATATTAAATCGAAATTAGTTTCAACAACACCGCCAGAATAAAAACCGAAGAAAGACTGTCCGAAAGCATCCCAGTGCATCAAGGTATTAGGCAGGGAGACTCCCTTAGTCTGCTTTTTAATATAATTATGGATGAAATCATTGGCGAAATCAAAAATCTAAAAGGATATTCCTTAGGGGACGAGAATATAACATGCGTTTGCTACGCAGACGATGAAGCACTCGTTGCAGAAGATGAAGATTCCTCCTGTATAAATTCAGCTGTGTTGCACATAAATTCGGTCTCACTCTGTCGACCAAAACACTCACAATCTCTAAATCACCACTCCGATGTAAACTACAACGATTGTCGAACAAGTCACGTACCTTGGAATCCAAGTGACCTCTCATCCAAATCTTTTTTTTTTTTTTTTTTTTTTAATGCAATCGAATGCAAGAAGGGGTGCACCAGTAAAGATGTAGCCCCTATGGATCTCGAAAGACCCTTGCATTACCGAAGAGAAGGGAAAGTTGATTAAGAGAGAGGGTGTAGACGTAGGTGTCTATGCACCCTGGTTTTGAAGGTTTGAAGATCATAGGTGCTGGGAAAGATAGAGGCTGGGAGAGAGTTCCAGTTCCTTGAAGTCATGGGGATATATGTATTCGCGAATGAAGTGGTCCGGCACTTTTCCAATTTGACCGCGAAAGAGTGTTGGGAGTCGGCAAAACGTGTGCTGCGTGCAAAGCATGCTTTGGGGGGAATTATTGATTTTATCTCATCAGAGCACCTGCTGTGATAGTATCTATAGAAAAGGGAAAGGGCAGAGACATCTCTTCGATGAGCTAGCGAGTCGAGGGAGTCGGTGAGGGTAGAATCGTCAATTAGCCTGACGGCTCGTTTCTGAATTGCATCAAGGGTAGCAAGAGAATATTTTGAAGCTCCTCTCCACAGATGAGAGCCGTATTCGAGACAGGGGCGGATTTGGGCCTTGTAGATGGTGAGAAGTTGTGGGGGTTTGTAAAATCGCTTGGACCTGAATAAGAAGCCAATCTTCCTTGCTGCAGATTTCGCCACAGAGGAGATGTGTTCATTCCAAGACAGGTCAGAGGCGACAGGGACGCCCAACATAGATAGGCTGTCACACATTTTCAGGGTATTCGAATCGAAGTGAATATCAGGGAAATCTCTATTTTCGCGCCTAGAAATTAGACAACATTGAGTCTTATTTGAATTAAAGTTAACTAAATTTTGAGAGCCCCATTTATTCAGTTTGTCTAGGTCGAGAGTAATTGAGGAGGCAATATTGATTCGATTATTCGGGAGAGAGGGTTTGCCGTGTAGAGTGCTATCGTCGGCGTAACTATGAGTGGGGTTTGCCGTTTGATCAATAAGGTCGTTTATATAAATAAGGAAGAGTGTGGAGGAGATTACAGAGCCTTGGGGAACACCAGAGTTTGTGGAGAACGATTCAGATGATGTTCCATCCACCACAACTTTTATACTTCGGTTTGTCAGAAAGCTTTCTATCCATTTGCGAAGTGTTGGTGTGAATCCAAAGGCTGGCAGTTTGGCAAGAAGATTTTTGTGCCAAACCTGGTCAAAAGCTTTGGAGATATCAAGGGCTACAGCGAGGGTTTCTTTTCCGGCCTCTAGAGTATTGTTCAAGGTGTGGGTGACATAGGTTAAGATGTCGCCTGTGGAACGATTTTGTCTGAATCCAATATTGTCTATTTATGAATTAATCTGGAAGCAGGGGTAAAACATCAGGCAATATAGGCCTCAGAAATATCGGGTTGCCTTAACAATGCAATCTGGTCAAACCAATATTTAAGAACGGAGTCCCAGGTAAGAGCCTACAAAACCGTGGTACGTCCAATATTAACATACGCAGCTGAGACAAGACCCCAACACTGCAAAAACTTCTCAATTATTGGAAACGACTGAAATGAAGACATTAGGAAGGGTAATTAACGTGATAGAATGAAGAGTGAAGATATTAGAGAAAATGTGGAATACAAAAAGTGGGAGAATGGATCAAGAGAAGAACAGAATACCAGGAGACCGACTGGTAAAGAAAGTGATGACGAACAAGCCGGTTGGAATAAGAAGTAGATGTCGTCCCAAGAAGAGATGGTATGTTGTTCTGGAAGAAACAAACCTATAGGTTTAAAAATAAAAAGAAGAAGAAGAAGAAGATTTAATAAATGTTTGAGTAAGCAATTCATTAGATATATGATCAAGACTAAAATGAGTAATAAGATATAGAATGCTCTCTTCTTTTAGAGGTAAGACATATTGCAAGGATGCTAAATACAAGTCCAGCCTTGTTAGAGATTAATTTCTTTGTTTCTATTATAAGAAAATATTAAATCAAAATTAATATCATATTTAGATATGTTTTATTTAAAATTATTAATAACCGAAACTACCAACAGCTGTACCGAGTTTTGAAAAAGTTTCACTTTTTCCTCTAATTTGTAGCTATATTAATGTTGTTTTAATAGTGATTTTGTTATGGAAATAAAATTGCTTAAAAAGCTGCTTTGTTCTCTTGTCGGATTATTTCTCGATGTGTTTCTCCGAGTCACGTGCCATGGCTACTACTACTACTACTAGTACTACTGCTGCTGCATCTCTAAATCAATTGGATTTATTTCCATAATAATAGCGGTGTCTGAGGGAGGGTGGTAGGAAATAAGGGTGGCCAACCCACCCACCCCAGTTATGTTTCCCATTCAATCGGTGATTAGCTCCGATCCCGACAGCTTATTGCCCGCCCGCCTGCACAGGAACACTAGCAATAGTAGTAGTAGTAGTAGTAGAGGCCTTTAAAAAGAGGAGCAGCAGTTGGATTGATATTAGCCCCCCCAATTGGGCAAATTGTTAAACATCAGGAGAGAGAATTTTAATTGGAAATTTTACACTTGTTTAAACACAAACACACACACACACACAGACGGAAATCTTTTACTATTCACTCACTCTCTAATCAAAAGAGTAGTTTACTAATGGTAGTAGTAGTAGTAGTAGATCGAGTCAGAGAGTTGTTTTTTATTTTTTATTTATTTATGTCTCTCTCTCTTATTCATTTATTTATTTATTTATTCTTCCAATTAAATTCATCCCCACTAGTGATTTCCTATTAAAACGTTTATAACGAGAGATAGGTATAAATAGTATCTAAATAGTAATAGAGTTGTAGGTATTTAATTACAAGCCCAAAATCAATCAAATTCATTGGCACGCACAATCACTAGGACAATTTTCTTTTTATTTTAAATTAACGACTCTTAAATGAGGCTTTATTAAAAAACACTCGGAAACTGAGGATCGTTTCCTTATGATCAGAGAAGGTTAATTATTGAACACTATCTTCTTTTTCATAATTTTTTATTGTTGTTTCACATGGAGATAGTTTCGGCCGATATTCTCTGCCATCTTCAGTCTAAAATACACAGCATATCAATTTGCAATACAAGAACCATTACAGCAGTATTTTTAACCGACTTCACAAAGCAAGAGGTTCTCCTATTCGATTAGAATTTTTTTTTTTTTTTTTTTGGTGCCTATATTTTGCCTTATATCTCCGCCAATTACGTCAACTCGATTTTTGAAAATTTTTTTGCATTGGGTTCAAGTCTAGTTTCCGATTGGTCCCATTTTTTTTCGAATTTTTTTCATAGGTAGTTAGACCTATTTTATTTGGTTTGGTTTAGGTTTGTCTAGACCTAACCTCTCTGCCATGAACCGATTTCGATGGTCTAATATCCGAAAGGGGGTGTCTTAGGGATGGTGTCATATTAATTTGTCAGTTCGTGATGATATTGAAGTCACTATTAATAACATCACTAAAAAAGAAAAATAAAAATTTTTAAGAAAAAAATAAAAACCGACTTCAAAAATTAAGTGCAACAAATATAAAAATACACTCAAAAGGTATAAAATAATTATTATCTTATTTAGTTACAACTAAACGACGAAATATTAACACGAAATTACTTTTTAAAGTCGGTGCCAAACAAACTATACCTATAAGCGAGCGTACCCGCCAAACGTACTAAGTAAGATCTGTCGAGTGCGATTCATAAAAGGTATATGTTTGGCACCAACTTCAAAAGTAATTTCGTGTTAATATTTCGTCGTTTAGTTGTAACTAAATAAGATAATAATTATTTTATACCTTTTAGTGTATTTTTATATTTGTTGCACTTAATTTTTGAAGTCGGTTTTTATTTTTTCTTAAAAATTTTTATTTTTCTCTTTTTAGTGATGTTATTAATAGTGACTTAATATCATCAGAACTTGACCAAATTAATATGACACCATCCCTAAGACACCCCCTTTCGGATAAAAAAAGAACCATCGAAATCGGTTCATAAACAAAGAGGTTAGGTCTAAACAAACCTAAACAAACCTAATAAAATAGGTCTAATACCTATGAAAAAAATCGAAAAAAATGGGACCAATCGGAAGCTAGACTGGACCCAATGCAAAAAAAATTTTCAAAATCGGTTGATAATTGGCGGAGATATAAGGTAACATAGGCACCAAAAAAAAAAAAAAAAAAAAAAAAAATTCAATCGAATAGAGAACCTCCTCCTTTTTTGAAGTCGGTTAAAAATACTGCTGTAATGGTTCTTGTATTGCAAATTGATATGCTGTGTATTTTAGACTGAAGATGGCAGAGAATATCGGCCGAAACTGTCTCCATGTGAAACAACAATAAAAAATTATGAAAAAGAAGATAGTGTTCAATAATTAACCTTCTCCTGATCATAAGGAAACGATCCTCAGTTTCCGAGTGTTTTTTAATAAAGCCTCATTTAAGATAAAAACAATTATAGTAGCTTTATTTAATTTTCTTTTTACTTGACCATACAAGAAGGATATACGTACTATTTTTTAAGTGTATTGTCAAGTATTGTAAAAAAAAAATTCTTAGTTTTTTCGAAATATCACAAAAACGGCTGAAACCATTTTGAAAAAAAAAACAAATTAACCGAAACCATAACGTTTTGATCTACACAAAAAAGCTCTAATAAGTGAACATCGAAAAAATTATACTTTACGAGATATTAATGATTTTGTTAAAATGTTTGTTAGTATGTTACCAAATTTTATGTACGCTCTAGCTCAAAAACTAGTGAGAATAGCCAAACGAAATTTCACATGTAGATTTTTGAGATTAAGAGATGATTATATTTTGGTTGAAATCAGACCAGGAATTAAGAGGAGGGAGGGGGGGGGGGTGGCACTTAAAAAATAAAAATTATAAAAAAAATAAATAAAAAAAAATAAAAAAAAAATTATAGTGGGGGGTTCAAAAAAATAGAACTATAATATATAAATCCTAGACCCTTTGATTGATTTGCATGGAATTTTGGAGATATACTATAATATACACCCTTTAGGACTCCCTATGTGAAATTAATAGTGACCAAAAAGAAGGGGGGGAGTTCTTTCGTAAATGATTATAAATTACACTGAAATTCAAAAAAATGGAGCCACCGATAAAAACTTTATTAAATAGTAAATTATTTTTAATTTTTTTACAAGGAACCATACATTATTGAAATTATTGCTTATTTCAAGTCTACTTGCCACTTGTTGTTGACTTAGCCCTTGATTAATTAGGCATACACAATTTGAACTGCTTGAACTTGAGAAATAGCCATTTTGTATATTATTTTATATTTTTCTATCAATGATGCTTAATTCAAAATTATTCATTTGATCGATATTTCAAATGGAATTTGATCTTTTATTAAAACTTTATTTAAATGTAAATGTGATATTGAGAAAGTAGGATAATTTGTAATTGTATCTTTTAATTTAATTTTACTTATTTTTTTTTTTTTATTATAAAATTCAAAAATTATCAACAAAATTTATTGAATATGTTAGTTTAAGAGTTAATAGAACAAATTATATGAATATTTGTAAACAATTTTAAAAATAATTTGCTATTTAATAAAGTTTTTATTAGTGGGTCGATTTTTTTGCACCGTAGTATATTTTATTAAATACTAATTAAGGGGGCCAGATGTATGGTAAAGTCCTGTGAATGGCCGCATCAGCTTATTTTCTTTTATATTATTTGAAAAAGTAGAAAACCTAATAAAAGAGTTGCGATTTAACTATTCAGGAAGGAAGGATTAGGGTGGGGGGTGTTGATTGTCTGCAAATGTGAAACACCTGCTCAGACAGATCTTCAAGCCACAACTATTGAAGGAAAAGTTTAATCTTGTTGTTGTTGTTGTTGTTGTTGTTGTTGGGCAAGTTAATTTTAGTAAAGAATCCCCTAAAGAGGACTAATTAGGAATTAGTTGCCTTCTCTTCTCGTTTGCCAATGGGAATTAAATCGATCCACTTTAGATTAATCTCATAAGAACAAGCCCCAAGATTCATTTCTTTATGGAGAAATTTAACATTTTTTTGTATTTTTGCAATGAGTTCATGTGATTTTACCAATAATAACATAAACAGTGAATAATTCCCGGTTAAAATTCATACTTTTTCGATTTTTCCCCATTTTGACCATGAAGGAGCACGTTTTCGACAAAAACTATCTATACATGTATAAACTAGATTAAATTTGCTACAAATTTCTATAAAGTTTAATCTTAATTGGATAATGGTAACATTAGGCTTAAAAAATGGATTTTTTTTGCAAAAAATCGCAGTTTTTCCTTCATAAAATGAAAACCACTGATCCTAGAAACTTGATTTCTATCTCGATGTGTAGAAAATTTTGTTGACTTGAACGTTTACTTGGATCACTTTTTTGTTAAAATTCTTAGATTTATATTAAGTTGATGCATAATTATGGAACGTTTTTTAAAAATATTTTTATTCAGCAAAAACAATAATAAAATTTAACAAAAACATGTTTAAATGATTATTCGGGAACGTATTCACCATCTACTTCAATAACTGCTTCCCATTTGCTTGGCAGTCGGTCGATTCCACGGGCGAACAAGTCACGATTCTTGGAGGCAATCCACGCTTTGACATCGGCCACCAAGTCATCCAAATCGTCGTAGATCTTAGTCTTTTGCCAGTTTTTCAAAGAGCGGTTGATGTGATAGTCCGTCGGTGCTTCGGTCGGTGAGTACGGCGGATGTGGGAGTAGATCCCAGCCCTTAGTGGCGATGAATTCGACGACCCGGCGTTCAACATGTGGACGTGCGTTATCTTGATGGAACACGATGTGGTTCTTTTTGCGCGGTCTTTTCGCCTCGATTGCACCGTGAAGACAGTCAAGCTGTGCCAGGTAGACGTCGCTGTTTATGTTGAATTGCCTGCTTGTCGTTTTTGTCCAGGATTCGCCATTGTTGCTGTTCATCCGCGTCGTTAAACGTGTGAGGCTTTCATCCTCTTCCAAGGCTGTCAGAAGTGCCTGATCATCTAAATCCGATGGCCGACCTCTTCCTTCTTTATCCTCCAAACTAGTGTCACCTGATTTGAAACGGACAGACCACTTCCGTACTGCACTATCAGTAATTGTTCCTTCGCCAAAGGTTCCTTGAGATCGCGAAATGACTGTGCTGTCTTCCATCATTTCTCGTAGTGGAAGAGCATAATATGACGAATATGAATATGGTTTTCGACACGCAATTTTTATTAACTATAAATTGATATATAATTGTTTTTATTAAAAAAATTAACAAAACGCCATTTTTGGCTAAAGAAAAACGTGCCAATACAAACGATAATTATGCATCAACCTAATCTTTAAGAAAAACTGAACAAACTCCGAAATTTTCTCATTTTGAAGCGCGTAGAAAATATTTCCACAACACAGATTTGTGAGAAAACTTAGGGTAGTAATATTGGAGTACCAATAAAGGTATTCCAGCAATAAAATCTTTACCGGGAATTATTTCCTGTTAAAATCGTAATTCCTGCAAAAAAAGTAAAAATCGCATTCTTTTTAGTTAGACCAGTCTTATTCTAGCGATATGAAAATTGTTTGAGGAATTAGAAAAATATACTGCGAAACGTAGCAGCATTTTGGAAATTGAACTTCTAATTTTATTTCAAGTCCAAGTACCCAATAACCAGCCAAAAAGAAAAATTATTCATCATGGACGATAAAAACACCAAATTATTTACTATTTATATTGATTAAGAATTACAGTTAGAATTAGTATATTGCGATGGGTTAACCGCGTTTGGAATTAGGTGTACATCTTCTTGGAATTACTTTGCAATTCATTAAATAATCTATTGTCTTCTAATTGGAAATGAAAGTGCATGGTGTACACATTTTAGTTCGCGGTTCACCCCTCAGTATATTGTATGTGCGGCCCAAGACAATTTTTTTTAAATGTGGCCTAAGGACACCCTTGATTTCGGTAGTTTTCGGAGTGGATTTGTTTCCATCTGCGTTCTGTGTTGTAAACACAATGATAAAACGGAGTGAAGAAGTGGGAATTTGATATTCGAAACTTTGATGGGGAGAGAGAGAGAGAAGGAGAATTGTGACAATCTATTAATAAATGACAAAGTTGGAAGAGAGAGAGAGAGATGAGAGAGAGATATGGGGTGATGACAAATGTAGCAGCAAGTTGGTTGAAGAAACTCTCTTGATGGAGCGAGAGAATGGGATGGGGGACAGACAGACAGACAGACAGACAAAGCCGGGAAGGAAGATCGCGATCGATCGATCATGACGAGAAGATCAACATAAATTAAACAACCAACGAGAGCAAAAGAGCTTCTTTCTACTTACTTACTTACTTAGTTACTTAACTACTGGTAGAGGGAGAGAGAGAGAGAGAGTAGGTAAGAAACGCCCATTCATTCAGTCAAAATCCCAAACATCTTGGTAGGGACATTATTCGTACCTACCAATGGTGCTGCGCGTTCTATTTATTAAATCACTTAACACCAAAACCCCTTAATCCGCCATTTTTTTAGAAAGAGATGATATATATAAATATTATACAGTGGCGGATTTCGTATTAGGCTAAGTAGGCTGAAGCCTACGGCGGTAAATTTTTGACGGATACCTAATTTCGACTGTGAGGCTTTTATGAATTTTTATTTAGAGGGGAAACTTTATTTCTGTCGAATGTAGACATAGCTTTAAGAATTTTTAAGACCATTGGCAACTAGGTTCTAATGCGACTTCTGAAAAGATCTTTTCATGTTTCAAAAGAATAAAAAATTATTTAAGATCAACAATGTCGTAAATTGATTTGGCAATTTTGTCAATAGAATCCGATACATTGGAAGCAATTCCATTTGACACTGTCATTAAAGATTTGGTAGAAAAAAAATGTAGACGGCAATATTTTACTTAAAAGTACCTGGAAGATGTATGAAAAATAAATAATTTTAATAAAATTTAATTTTTTTACTTTCTATTTGCTGTGTTTTGTATCCAATTTTAGATTTATTTCAGATGCTTTACCTTAGTAAATATTCGTAGGTAACAGAAGAGAATTATATAGAGGCTCAAAAATGTTGAAAAGTTTTTGTTTTGCCGAGAGTAGCAGAGTTGTTGATTCACAAAGAGAAACAAAGAGGTTGTCCTCTGCTTGATGGAAATAAACATACACACATATAGATCGAGATGATATATCTGTATATATATTATTTATTTGTTTGAGACTATAGTTTCGAAGACTTGGTCTTCATCATCAGTCTTTCTTCAATTATAAATATGTTTTTCATGGAGTCAATATCTTTATTAGTTCCTAGCCAGCAGTGACGATGGAACACCAAGTTTTCAATATCCTTATGATATTGACTCCATGAAAAACATATTTATAATTGAAGAAAGACTGATGATGAAGACCAAGTCTTCGAAATTATAGTCTCAAACAAATAAATAATATATATACAGATATATCATCTCGATATATATAAGTGTGTATGTTTATTTGCATCAAGCAGAGGACAACCTCTTTGTTTCTCTTTTGTGACTCAAAAATGTGCCAAAATCTTACCCTTCTGACAAGAATAGGCTAAAGAGTCAATTGATTCGAACTATTTATATAGGTACAAGGTACATGTATTAAATAATATGTTTTTACGTAGGGGCCCGAAATAAAGATTTTGCCTGGAGCCCAAAAGAGTTTAAATCCGCCCTTTAGAATAGGCGGCAAAATCGTAAATCCGCCACTGTATATAATTATATAATATACAGGGTGGTCCCGAATTCATGGTACAAACTTTAATGGTATGTACAGGACATTGTAACAATGAGTTATTGTATAGGAATGTATAGTGTAATAAGTATATGTAATATGTATATGTATGTATAGTGTAATAGTAATATAGTGTATAATGTATGTATAATGTATAGCCGTTATTTCCCCTGTTTACGCCTCACCGCGTCACTTGCGACTATACATTCCTATACAATAACTCATTGTTACAATGTCCTGTACCTACCATTAACGTTTGTACCATGAATTCGGGACCACCCTGTATATTATAATAATTGCTCATTTAATAGTATAAGTTATTAATATTAATATTATGTATTATGACAAGAAACATTTTTGTTTTGACTGAAATTAATTTAGATCTTAAAGGCTTAATAAAATAAACTTGTATAAATGTTTGTCTTCATTTTAAAATACATTTATTTTAATGGTCTCAAAATTCGAAATTATAATTCGATTGAAGTAGTTTATGGAGAGGGACTAATTTAAGTGAATTTAATGAATTTTGATGAGGCAGTACACTAAATTCTGCTGAGAATGAAATACTATATAATATTGTTATACTGCTACTGAGAGAGGAGGCAGAAGGGAATGTCACATTGTAGTTCATTCACTGATTTAATCAAAAGCATGAAGAAGGAGGGAATAAACCTCCGAAACGTCAGCTTTGAATAAAAAATATAGTTATAATTATTTTTCTTTTTTGAACCTTGGACTAAATCCATTAAAATTATAAGTTTAGTGGTCTGTGATAGCTGAAAGGTTGGAAACTTAGATTTAAGGCAGGCTTAAAAATTGGGGATCCCACAACTTGGTAAACTTTAATGCTGCCAAAACGCAATGCTGTCTAATTTCTAGGCGCGTAGATAAGAACCTTGAGGACATTTCCTTTGATTCGAGCTCATTGCAATTTCGTGACAAAATATCGATGTTAGGTGTCACCTTAGGTTCTGACCTTTCTTGGAATGACCATATTATCTCAGTAGCAAAAGTTGCAGCATGTAAGCTTGGCTTTCTTCCGGACCAAACGCTTTTTCACCCTCAATCAACTTCTTATCTTTTACAAGGCTCAAATTCGCCCCTGTCTTGAATATTGCTTGAGGAGCCTCCAAGCATTCTCTTAATACCTTAGATGCAATTCAGAGGCCGGCTATCAGACTGATAGGCGACCCTACATTAACTGATATTCTCGACTCCCTAGGCCATCGTAGATCTGTTTCCGCCCTTTACCTTTTTTATAGATACTACCATGACTTTTGTTCTGAAGAGATAAAATCAATAATCCCTCCAAAGGCTTCATTTTCTAGGACTCAACACCCCCACAAATTAGATACTAACCGAACGAACGCATTTGCCAACTCGTTTATCCCTATGGCATCTAGAATCTGGAACTCTCTTCCTCCAACCGTCTTAATCTTCAATCTTTCAAGACACGCATCCACAAACACCTTCAACTCCGACCCAATCCCTAAATCTTTTCTTATTTCCATGATACAAGGGTCCACCGCGGACTTGAGATATTGAATCTTTTCGGTGCAACTTCTTCTTGTATCACTATGATTATGAAAAAAAATCTCTGTTATTAAGAATTTTCGAAATGTAAATGGGATTGTCCATTACAACAAAATTGAAAAACTTCACTTCTCCTATGTCCCCCCCTTGATGAAAAACATGGGTAGTAGTAGTAGTAGCTAAATCCAATTGATTGATAACCAATTGATTAGTTTGTCTCGATTTCAATGCCAATGTCAGAGGAAAAAGAGGAGAACTAAATAAAAGCAGCCAACCAACCATCCCCTAATTCCCTGGTGGATTTATTTTATGGTATTTGTACTTACCTACCTAGGGGCTAGGCGTAAGGGTAGATAGGAAGGGAGAACCCTCATCAGAATAATTTAACCAAAAAAAAGCAAAAAGAAACGCTATTTGTTTTCGTCGTCGGTCGCCATGGCAACTTTTTATTTATTTAATAATAATAATAATAATAATAATATAAAAACAAACAATTATGAGAAAATGGAAAATTAATTTGATTAAAAAGAGACTTAATTAATTTGTTTAAATCTGTTTATAATGAAATGAGAAATAATTTCACAAAAATAGGTATTACTAGTAGTACCAATTACAAAAATTAAAACTCAAATATTATTCTCGAAGAGAAAAATAAAATATATGGGGTTTCTAATTTAAATATTAACTTTTGGATTGGTTTTAAATACACTCGATATTTTTTTACTTATCGTGTTTAGAAATGGCGAAAAAGTTGAGAGAAATTATTTTCAATCACCATTTTATGTTTATTGAATATCCACGATTACTCAAGATTGAAAAGTTGTAGAAAATTTGTTTTAGAGATAAAATGATTTGAATTTTCTATAAGAAGAACTGCGATTACATTTTGGGCTCTCTAGCATCAGAAGTTCAGATTCAAAATAATAAAAAAAAAAAATAATGATCTGAAATTTGCAAAATAAATTTGAATTGTTAAAGACCAATTCGTTGACAACGAGGGGTGAACCGCGACCTAATATGCTGTACACCTACTTCCACTTGTATACTTCCAAATATTTCCAAGTACTTCCAAATATTTCCAAGTACTTTCAAATATTCCCAAGTACTTCCAAATATTTTCAAGTACTTTCAAAATATTTCCAAAGAGGTGTACACCTACTTCCAATCGCGGATCACCCCTTGGTTGACAATTTAAACAACAGTTCGTTGACATAAAATTTCCAAATAAAAAAAAATTACTCAAAATCTATCATATACCTATACTAATTACTGTTTTTCGAGAATTTTTAAGCAGTGCCTGGAGCACCGAGCGATGCTCGGTAACTTTTTGCCTCTGAATATCTTAAGTTTCAAATTTTAAGACTCTGCGACTTAAAGACGAGATATGAACTATTAAAATATTTATTTTGCTACATGACTAATTTACACCCCCTTCCTTTACATGTAAATGGCCACTTACGGTGTTCCGATTTCAAAAACTTGTTATACCTCTTATAGCCTATATCGAGCTTAAGTTTCGAATTTTAAGACTCTGAGATTTATAGTTGAGAAACCCAGGGGGGGGTACATTCTTAGTACGTAAACATCAAATTTCGGTAATTCTATTTTAACCAAAATCTTGTTATACTTCTTGTAGCCTCTAGAAAGCTTAAGTTTCAAATTTCAAGATTCTACGACTTAAAGCGAGATATGAACGATTAAAATATTTATTTTGCGACATGACTAATTTACACCCCCTTTTTTTACTTCAATCGGATTAAAATTTTGATACAACTAATAACTCATGATACTTGATAAGTACACCAATCTTTAGCGAAATCGTTAGAGCCGTTTTCGAGAACCCGATTGTATATATATATATACAAGAATTGCTCATTTAATAATATAAGATTTGTTTAAAAAATAAAACGGAACCTTTTAGTATGTGTGCCGGGACAATGTCTGTCTGTCTGTCTGTCCTTGCTTGTAGATATACTTAATATTGTCAAACTTTTAATAGAATTATCATTTTGAGAAGGTTAAGAGTAAATAAATATAATATGAAATATTCATTTACCATAATAAATTTACTAGGTAGGTAAGTTTTCATGAGCTGAGTTCAATCTGTCTTGTAGATAAGTACAGGTATTTCAAGAGAGAGAGAACCGTTTGTGTTATTTGCAAGTTAAATCGTTCATTAAAATCATTCAAGAAAATCAAACCAGAAGAGAAAACGATTCTTTTTGCTTTTTCATCTGCGCAAATTGCGGTTTTGATGAAAATGTTCTTCTTCTTCTGCTCGAATTGGACTTGGTAATAATTATAATTATTATCAAAGAAAGCGTGGCAAATGAATTTGAGGTTTCCATGGTAACCTTTTTAATAATAAACAAACAAACAAACAAACAAACAAAATGGCCGACTGTTTATATTGATATCAATTTAATTAGGTTATGTATATATATACATAGGTATACATTTTCATAAATTAATTTTAAAGGAAAACATGAATTCTAAAAATAAATAGAATTAAACATGAAAAACTTTTCGGTTTGGAGGAGGATCAATTAGCGAAATTTCTAAAATGAAAAAACTTTTTTCTAAAGAGATTTTTCAGTAATTAGATTTCTCTTGTATTCACCCTACTACTACTACTACTACTACTATTACTTCTTCTTATTGATAGACCTGTGGTCTTTTTATCCTAACATGTCCTGCCAGCGTTTTTATTAAAAATGATGCGATGAGCAAAGCAAGACCAAGACCAGGACTGCAAGACCAAGACCAGGACTGCAAGACCAAGACCAGGACTGCAAGACCAAGACCAGGACTGCAAGACCAAGACCAGGACTGCAAGACCAAGACCGTTTTTTTGTTTCAGGGTAAGATCAAATTTGGTGGCTAGTTGAATGAATCGATATAGTAGGCTTTGAAGAGAATCTTGATCTTCGGTAACCAGGGCTGCGTCGTCTGTGTAACACACACATGATATATTTTCATCTCCGATTGTGTATCCTTTAAGGTCGTTAATTCCATCTATTATCTAGTTCATAAACGAATGAACATGGACGAGGATCTTATTGACGAAATCCAAAAAAAAAACAATTAGTTTGGTTTGGACACGTAAAAAGGATGGACGAAAAACGAATCCCAAAAAAATTCTAGAATGGATCCCCCCGAAAGACGAAAAAGAGGTCTACCCTGGCGCTCTTGGATGGACAAAGTGAACGAGGCTATGAGTTCCAGAAATCTCAAGATTGTGGATGTCTGGGACTGTGAAACGTGGAAACTGGGAACGGAGAAACGTCGCCAGACGTAGAAATCCGGAAGAAGAAAGAAGAATCTCCTTCATTACAATTGTTACGACAACACTTTAGAGTTTTGGTTGCAACCCTTCTTGACCAGAGAAAGGTTGACGATTTATCTCGAAGAAGCTCCCCGTAGAAAGGTCTGGTAACGCGCCCAAGCGATTCGACCTGTTTCAGGCCTGATGCTGATTTGATGGTAATTGAAGTAGGAGAGATGTATTTAAAGAAAAGAGTATTATTTATTATTGGTTTTTTTTTTATTAGTTATTAATAAATTTACATTTCTCCAAGCTGATGGCTGGAGAGCTTAAGACTCGTCCCTCAACTCCAATTGACAACTAACCACCCCAAATGGGCTTCAAATTAGAACTGTCAACTCTCTGACTGACTCAAACCTGCCTGAAGAGTAGAAATTTGAAAATTACTTCTCATAGACCAAATTCTTAATTAGCGGGCCGTATCTTAAAATCATTGAGTCCTCCCATTTCTAGAAATTTCCCACGCAAAAATGACTTTTACAATCGACATGTGTTAAAGAGCCATTTGACATTTTATGTTCAGGAAGTTGTAAAATCCCTTACCCATTGTAAACAGTCACAATCGAGGATCAAAAGGAAATCCGGCTGCCAAAATATTACCCTTAAGAATAATTATATTTATATTTAAGGAAAAAATTCTCGACGGCACAACACTATGTTGAATAGTAATGGACTAAGGGAATCACCTTGCCTAATCCCTTGGTTTGCTGGGATCCTCTTTGTCAGCCTTCCTTCTATTTTTAATTTTGCGGAGTTGTTTGTATAAATATCTTTGATCAGGTTAATTGGTACTTTATGCTTAATCAGGATGTTGATGATATGTCCAAGCTTGATCTTATCAAACGCCTTTTCGATATTAATGAAGCAGAAGAAAGCTGGTTTATTGAAGTCATAGGCTTTTTCGGAGAGTTGTCTGATGGCAAAAATGGCATCAATACATGATCGATTTCTACGGAATCCTTGTTGTTCATCATGGATATTAATGATTTCCTGTAGTTTATTTGATATTATTTTTGACCGACTTTGAAAAATCAACAGAATGTCTGTTTTTTTGCATTGGGTTTAGTCTCGTACCCGATTGGTCCCGTTTTTTTTCATTAGTATTGGACCTTTTTTGTTATGTATGTTTACGCATAACTTCTTTGTTTATGGACCGATTTCGATGATTCTTTTTTTATTGGAAAGGGGATACCTTAGGGGTAGTCCCATATTAATTTGGTCAAGTTCTGATGATGTTTGTTCGTAGATTTCTCTTTACGATGTGGACTGATTTCGATGAGTTTTTTTGCAGAATAGTTTCCGATTTGTCCCGTGTAAATTTCATTGGCATCGGATCTTTTTTGTTATGTTGTACACTAGGGTGACCGGATCTCATAGGGGGAGGAAAAAAATGTCGGAATCTTGTTCTTCTGGACCCCATAAAACGATTCCCCTTTCCAGATATTGAGATAGCCGAAATTTCACGTTCTTGGGGTCAAAGGCTGTTGTAACTCTGTTTGACTTAAAATATCAACAATTAAGTATAGAATATAAATTTTGAAGAACAACATTAGCTTTCTTTTGAGATATTAAGCGTGTTTTTATTATTTACCGTTCTGGAGTTATGGCTCCATATGTCAGCTTTTTGGTAAAAAATTTGGATTTTTTCAAACTTTGAGCGACGAGCGGCACGGGTTAATGTCGTTTAATCGAGCTCAAATTTCGGCTATCTCAATATCTGGAAAGGAGAATTGTTTTGTGGGGTCCAGGCGAACTTCCGACATCGATTTTTTGCGGTCACCCTATTGTACACGTATAACTTCTTTTTGTAGTTATCTTCAGATGAGTGTCAAGGTTTATTCTGCTACTATTTACCTATATGATTATATACTTAGCTCTTTTTTCCCGACAGCATAACAATAACAATTTAATAATCCAATAATATCAAGTCAATTAACCCACCAAACGACAACAATGTGGAATCTTAATTTGTTGCAGAGTTGTCTGAGGGCAATCTCAATCCAAGCCTTGGTTTGTTCTTACTCATTGCGTTACATTAAACAACAAAACGGGCGAATTATCAAATGTTGTTTTGGAACTTGCAACTTTGTTGTTGTTGTTATTGGGTTGTTAAATCGGTTAATAAATAATTCTATTTCACAATAGAATTCCTCTTTGTTTGATTACATACAATTTCAGTTTCTAATTTAACATCAACAACACTACCTACTTATTGGTATAATTGAACTAGTCTATATTTGGAATTTAATTTTCAAACAAGTATTCCTATTTTTTTATTAATAATTTGTATAAAATAGTATTTGACACGTTTGCAATGCCTTTTAGCTATAAAGGAGAATATATTATTCAACCCGTGCAATTTTTATGCATTTTTTCCTTATCCGTTTCTAATGAAATGTATTCGGGAGAAGGAATCAGAAATTGATGATAAAATTCAATTCATAAATAGAGAAATTATCTCAAAACTTTGGCGGATTTTAAATGAACATTTTATTTTTTATTTATTATAATACTATATATAAGAGCCTAGATTAATTTGTAACAACGCTCAGAGAATGCTGCCGATAGGGAGCGCTGATGCCGTCGGTATATTTGCGGCAAATTTGAAATATAATTGTAATTGTAATTTTAAATGAAAGACTCCAATTGATTTTAAATTAAGAAACATTAGATATAATGATAATTATTCCCCCCCCCCCTTCACCACTCAAAAATTAAATATTCAATTCTCTTTTCTTTGCGCACAGAAGAAGAAATTAATCACATCTTATTTGATTTATATTTTATATATTATTTGTTTATTTTTTAATAATTTTCCACTTTTTTATAATTTTTTAAAAATCTAAATTTTGTTATTCTTATTTTTGGATTTTTACAAAATTGAACGACTTAAGACACGCATGCCCGAGTTTCTCATGGCAATACTGGAGGGAGCAGCCTGTCATACAAACAACACCTGATCTCTTTTAAATATTTGGAGCCTTATATCCATTATCGAATTTTAAAAAAATGATATAACAATGACAAAAAATATCACAATTCTGTAGATTATAGAAAAAAAACTACTTCCATATTCATATCTAGAGCCTCATTTCTGTATCTGTGTCAGGACGAAAATGAGGCGAAACTTTTAAGAGACTATGTATTTTCGGGAGTTTACAGGTATACATTTGGAGTGTGGTGTTTTAAGAGGAATAAAATTTTTGGACCGAGACGCCGCCCGCCAGGGCACCTTCGGCACGCCCTCGAAGCTCGTTTCAAATATTTGCACATGAGAATTGAAGATTTCCGTTATTTTATCATTATAATCATCAGAACATGACTAAATTAATAAGATACCACCCCTAAGGTATCCGCTTTCTAATAAAGCAAGAATCATCGAAATCGGTCCATAAAGAAAGAAGTTATGTGTGAACATACATAATAAAAAAGGTCCAATACCAATGAAATTTAAACGGAACCAATCGGAAACTAGACACTGAACCCAATTCAAAAAAATCATCAAAATCGGTCCATATAGTAAAGAGAAATAAATGTTCAAAGACAAAAAAAAAAAAAAAAAAAACAGACATTCCGTTGAATTGATAACCTCCTCCTTTTTTTCAAAGTCAGTTAAAAATAATAGAAAAGTGAAAACTTTTACACTAGAGGCACCCTTAGGAATAATAATTAATAATAAATTAAAATAGAAAGTAAATTATTCATTTATGCCTATATTATAACAACGGCTTAAAATGTCAATAAAATCATTCAAAAAATGATGTTTCCTGTATTTTTGAACCTGAAGTTCTAAAACTAGAAAACCCAAAATCTAATTGAAAAATAGGTATATTTGCATATGAAAGTATATCTGCATTAGTATAAAAATTGTAAACCTAGATTTATAAAAAATATTTACACGATTTTATTCAACTTGTAATTTTGTCTGTCTGTCTGTCTGTTTGTGACAAAGTTATTATATTCCTATTCGCTCAACGTTTCCATTTAGTTTAACCATGTTTAAGAATATTGAAAAGTCATTAAATAATCTACTCTTATTAAACGAGCAAAAATTCTATATATGTTTGTTTATTTTTTTATTTTGAAAACGGCTCTACCGATTTTAATTAAACCAACTTTATTAACAAGTTTTGAAGATGAGAAAGCGATTTGGCTAGGTCTGGACCTCATTAAAATTCATCTTAATTGACTTTTTCTTAATTAAAGTATTTATTGACAGATGAAAATCTCAATAAAAAGGTTTGTTTACATTTTTTCAATTGTCTTTTATTTATTAATTGTTTTTTTAATTTTAAAACCCACGAATACTTTATAGCAAATATTAATATTAATTAAAATTAAACAATTTAATTGATTGAAGGAGACAATAAAGAGAGTGTGTCTTCTGCTGGAATTATAAATTTTATTTATTTATAACGAGACTATAGCTTTGCCCTCTTCATCCGTCTATTACACATTCATAAATTAATTTCTGTGAATAATTTGTAATAGACTGATGAAGAGGGCAAAGCTCTTAAAACTATAGTCTCGTTATAAATAAATAAAATTTATAATTTCAGCAGAAGACACACTCTTTTATTGTCTCCTTCAATATATAAAAATTCTGCTACTCTCGGCACAAAAACTTTCAATTTAATTTAATTGATTATAAATTCGAGTTTTAAATCCCACAAAGAGTTAATAACAAATATATTAGAATTTCCCAATTTAATTGATTATTATAAAGCTCGATAAATTGTTATTTAATTAAAAAAAATAATTATACGGAATTTATTTATAAACATATCTACTCTTATTAAATGAGCAAAAATTGTTTTTTATATATTTGTTTGTATTTATATTTGTATCTTAGTTCTATTTTGAAAACGGCTCTAACGATTTTGATGAAATTCAGGGGTTAGGGGGTTTTGGGTTGACAATTCGATCTGTCACGGTCTCATCTTCGACAAAATTGTTTTTGATGGGTTTTTTTCGTAAACAAATTAATTATTCCAGGTAGACAAATCCCGTTCTTAGGGTTTTAAAAAAGGTTAATCTTTTACTTTTGTACCCAGGCAGACAATGGGTTGGCTTAATTCATTGTTCTCAAAAAGGCCTTGAAGAACTATTGTGATTAAACGTTAGAATTATTAATAAACGTTTTATAATTGTTTTTTAAAGAACCTTATTGATTTAATAGAATAAAAAAATAATCAAGAATTTATTTAAAAATATCTTTTGCATAACCAGGTCTCAATTTTCGGAAAAAATAACACATTTTGTGATAGGTTTTATTTATTAACAATTGGATGAATAAAAATGAATCATGTGGTTGAATCAAAACAGGTGCAGGAGGTGGGGGATCCGAAGCTGAGGTGGAGGTGGTGGTGGTGGTGGGGTACAGTGGACGAATACTATATATAATTGTATTTTTTTTAATTTGAAAACGGCTAATAATAAAAGATAATATTAAAATAAATCTTTCACCTGAAGGAAAAAGTTACCGAGCATCGCTCGGTGTCTCCAGGTACTATATACATAATCTGTGGGCCACTAGAAAACTAGAACGGCAAAAACTGGGTGTGTGGGTGTGGATCCAGGGGGCATAGCGGGGGTGCAATGACTGGGTGGTTTTTATCAGCATTTTAAATTAAAAATAATATTAATATATAACTTTTAAGGAGTTCGGTGTTGGTTCTAGGTGAAACATTTTAATATAATAATAAAACTAAGATACGAGGTAGGCTAACCCCCGAAATATATCGAACTCAAAACTCAATTTTGTTTTATTTCTTTTTTGTGAAACCTACCTCGTATCTTAGTTTTATTATTATATTAATATATAACTTTGAACTGAAGCAAAATGTTCCCGAGCATCACTTGGTGGCTCCAGGTATTACATAATTATGTATCACTTATAAAAACTAGTAACATATTAAGTGGATAAAGTTTAGGGAAAGCGGTGTTGGTTTATAGTGAAACATATTAAACAAAGGAATTATTATTTAACGGGTTATAGTGGTGTTTCTTTGTGAAACACCACTATAACCCGTTAAATAATAATTCCTTATATTAAGTAGATATTGATGAGGCAGTCCAAAAAAGAAGAAGATAATTTACACTATCTTTTATTCATAAAACCAACGAAACGTCGGAGGTTATTCCCTCCTTCTTCAGGGTTTTGAAAAGTCAGTGAAGGAAACCAATGCGGCATTCTCCTCTGTCTCCTCTTTCAGTGGCAGCATAACAATAATATCTTGTATTTCATTCTCAGCAGAATTATAATGTAATAATATATTAATAAATAATTCTGCTGAGAATGAAATACAAGATATTATTGTTACTGATGCCACTGAAAGAGGAGACAGAGGGGAATGCCGCATTGGATTTCCTTCACTGACTTTTTCAAAACCCTGAAGAAGGAGGGAATAACCTCCGACGTTTCGTTGGTTTTATGAATAAAAAGATAGTGTAAATTATCTTCTTCTTTTTTGGACTGCCTCATCAATATCCACTTAATTCACTTATCAGTCCGTCTCCAAAAATTACTCCAATCTAATAACATATTTTTTTTTATTTGTAAAGATATAAAAACTTAAAAAATTCTAATATTTTTGCGGCCCCCCTGTTAAGAATCGCTGTTATAGGTGATAATTTGTGAACCGATTGCCTTCAGGGTAGATAGTTTGTTTGTTTGTTTGTTTGTTTGTTTGTCTGTTTGTTTAGGGTCAAGTTGACCATGATCAGTAGCAGCAGCATCTGTAATGCTTTATAACGTTAGCGTTAACCTTTCAGTCAGTCATCCGCTCATTTATCAGTTGGGCCAACAAAAACAAAAACCGCCCCCGTTAATCTGTTTCCCATATTAATATGAATTGTTCCCAAAAGAGAGAGAAAGAGACAGAAAAAACAAACTTTTAAATAATAATGTTTTCAATGTTCGATCCTTTAAGAGGAAAACACCATATGGTCCTCATCAAGGGACGATTTTTCATTTTAGAACCGATGAAAGATGTAGTAGCTGTTAAACCTTGTATTAAAACAGTTCAAGATTAAAAAAAAACTCAAAAGATTGCTCGGTCATGTTATAATGGGAATTAAGGACAAGTTTTTTGTGTGATTTTTTTATTATTTTTCAACCAATGCTCTCGTCGACTTTACCGACTTCTTCAGGTCTTCAAATATATCCTACATCACACGATGTAGGACATATTTGAAGCCCTGAAGAAGTCGGTAAAGTCGACGAAACGTTAGTTGAAAAATAATAAAAATCACACAAAAACTTGTCCTTAATTCACAATATAAAATTTCGAATTAATAAATAATTTGAATTTTCGTTTTCTTTTCTTACAACTACATTTTGTACAAATATGATTTTATGGAAAACATTAAAAACATTTTTCAAAAAAAAATATGTAATTTTTTCAAAAATTTCAAATTTTTAACAATATTTGTGGCACCTGAAGATAAGATATTGAAATAGGAAAACCAAATTTTTGTCTTTTCTTTATGAACCTATATTGTGAATCTTAGGCACTATTACAAATACAAAAAAATAACAGACACCTATGTTTATATGAACTTTTTGTCTTAAAATCGTGCACAGATTAACTTTCATCAATTTTGACATTCAATTATGAAACACCCTGTATACATACATATAGGTATTATTTATACGTATAGAATCGGTTTCTCGAAAACGGCTCTAAAGATTTCGATGAAAATCTCGTATTAGGGGGTTTTTGGGTAGAGAAATCGATCTGTCAGGGTCCCATCTTCAAGTAAATTTAAATTGATTGATTTTTTTTTAATTAAACTAATTATTTACAGGTAGGTGTTTCAATAAAAATTTATAATTACGTTTTTTCAATTTCATTTTTTTGTTTTGTTTTTAATTTTAAAACCCACTAATAGTAGTTCATTAAATATAATATTATTATTTTATATTAAAATTAGGAAGTTTAATTAATTGAGATATTTTCTATTGAGGACGGAGTCTTAAGTAAAACTTATTTCTGAATTAAAGATAATGAAAAATTAAAAAAAAAGAAAAAAATATTTTGAATTATCTGGCTTCAAATAAAAATCAACCTTTTTTTTACCCCTGAATTTAAAATTAAATAAAACAAAAACTTACGGATCAACGCTCGGCAGCATCGAGGCCTCAAGGGGTAGTTTTTGGTGCTTTTTTTATTAGTACCTGGAGCCACCGAGCGATGCTCGGTAACTTTTTACTTCAGTTAAAAGCTATATATTAATTTTATTTCTAATTTAAAATTCTGATAAAAAGGTCAAATTTTATTTGGATTAAGATTTAAATAAAATAATGTGTTCGTGGAATCCATGCCCGACAAAAGTGAAACTTTTTTCTATTGATATATGTACCTACTTTCTAATGAGTGGAGGTCCACAAATTATTAAAATTTATGGACCTCCGTCCATTTTGGTTGGTTTTGGTTGTTGGTTGACATTCAGGAAAATACGATGCCTTTTGTGTTTAATGTCCCGAAATAAAAAAATCCTCATTTGGATTCACGGGTCAAATTTTGAAAAAAATGAAAAAACAATTTCAAGATAGGTATTTCATCAATTAACTAACATATGTATCAAAATTGATTGCTTAAACTTTAACACCCTATAAGAGATAGAACATTATAAAAATTTCAATAGATAATAAATACATATTAATTAAACCAATTATTTTACATTAATTAATGTATACATTGTATTTTGTGCTTCGATTCCGGAGATTACTTCTCCACCATCGAGTGTCCTTATTCATCTTTAGTCCTTGTTTTTAATAAGAGGAAAAATCTAATTAGATAAAAAAACCTCTTTTCCGATAATTATTTCAATTCCATTATTCCCCAATCAAGTCGATTGGTTCCCTCATCTCCTCTCCTCTCGCTTCTCATATTAATTAAAATTTTTCTAATTTTAATTTATAATAATATTTGTTAGAAAGTATTAGTGGGTTTTAAAATTAAAAAAACCAATTAATAAATAAAAGATAATTGAAAAAAATGTAAACAAACTTTTTTTTGACATTTTCATGTATAAATAATTACTTTAATTAAGAAAAGATCAATTAAGATGAAATTTGTCCAGGTCCAGACCTAGCCAGATCGTTTTCTTATCCTCAAAACTCATCAAAATCGGTAGAGCCGTTTTCAAAATAGAACTAAGATACAAACAAATATATAAACAATTTTTGCTCGTTTAATAAGAGTAGATAATTTAATAATTTCAATTTTTTAGCGAAAGTGGCTCTTTAATCGTTTCTAGAACAGAGACGATGGAATTCCGCATCCAAAAGTATTCTGGATATTCTGTTAATCCTAATTGCTCCTGAGGACATTCAGGTCCATAGATTGCTTTTTCTACTTGGTAAGTGAACAGGCAGGCAATGGGCCCTTTTTGAGGAGGATTTCCCTTTTTTTTATATTTTTAGGGAGAGAGAATCGCACCCTTCTAATAGGGATGGAATTCTTCTTTTTAACCGGCGGCAACATTATTCCTTTGGGATTTTATTTATTTCAGCTTAAAAAGATAGGGATTCGGCAAATACAATTACCGACCTTATGGAATATATAATATTCCGGTTAACTATCACTTGATATAAATTTATTTATTTATTTATTGGTTTACAATTTATTCGAGGAAAAATATTTTCTAGAATAAAAAAATCCAACAACAACAACAACAACAAATCGTCTATGAATTTGTTCTCATTCAGGTGAGAAGCTATTTTAGATTAGAATGAGAAAATGGAAATGGAAAATTAATTCGAATTAGAGAATAGATCAATGGATATTGCCCTTGGAGGCTTTTGCACCTCCCCCCCACCCCCCACCCCCCATTTGCTCAATTCCCAATTCCCAATTTCTATTTTAATTCCATTCTAAAGGTTTTCCTATATAGATATTTAAGAAATATTAGAAAGTAAAAATTATTTATTCATTTGCTGCGGGATTTAATTCGATTTCTAATTAATTATAATTACTTAATTATTATTTTTTAAATTGTTTCTAGTTCTTTTTTTTTAATTTTATTTTAATTAGCAACCTGTTAGATAACAATGCAATCGATTATTGCAGCCGCCGGGTAACAATTATTATTTATTGTTATTACATAAATAAATAACAATCGCCAATACACAAAATTTAGCTACTAGTAAACTAAATTAATTTTAATTTTTTATAGTGAATTCGAATTTCGTAATATCCAACTGATCTTCCCCTCTCTAGTTCTAGAATCGAACATGATTTTTAATTTTTGTTTTTTTTAAAAAAAGAACAAAAAATTAAAAATTTTCATTTCATTCTCGTCCATAGTTTTAGTCTATTAAATTAGTAGATATTAATTTCTTCTTTCTAATCGATTTTATTTGACAGTTATTACCTATAGGTACGTATTTAATTTCTAATACCCACGTATAAGGAGTCGTTTCTATAATGGTGTCACTTTTAACTGAGCTTAATTTATTTTAAGAAATTTTTAGCAAAAGCACAATTTGTTGGTTTATTTGCGGGATTCAATTAGTCGAATTTAATTAATTAATTACATTAATATAAAAAAAATGTTTTTTTTTCTCTTTTAATAAGCAACCTGTTCGAACAACAATGCAATCAATTTAAAGCATATTATTATTACAACCGGCGGATAACAATTGATTATTATTGTTCATACGTAAATACCAATCAATATTATTCCAATGTATTGATATATACTCTATTAACAGATTTCTTCTTTTTAATGATTATATATTCAAAAATTTCCACTTTTGTTATTAGACACTTTGTTTATTTATTTATTTATTTATACGATTTCAAATGGGCCTAGTTATACAAACCAAATTAATTTTATATTATAAAAGAGATAGTCAACAATTAAATCCGAGATGTTTTGGATTATTTTCATCTAGCAAAAAATGTCGGTTGAGAAGCCAAAAGCATTTTTAACATTCGGGGTAGAAAATCTCCGAAAGGGTACAACAACCCTTCTGACATAATACAAAAATAATCTATAAAACATATTTTTTGATTGTAGATTTTATTAGTAATATAAAATTAATTTTAACTAGGCCAAAATCCAAATAATAAATCCATTTTATCTCATATAAATAAATCAATAAGTAAATAAATAAACAATGTATTATAACAATTGTGAATCTCTAAATACAATTAAAAAACAATAAACCTGTTTTATTTAAACTAGACATTGATTAATTGATTGTTGTTTATTTATGTATACCTAAACAATGTCAATAATTAATTGTTATCCGCCGGCTGTAATAATATTCTCTTAAATCGGTTGTATTGCTCTTCCCCAATCATCTAACAGGTTGCTTTTTATATTTTATAGAAATTTTAACGATATACTAAAAGTCGAGAGGCGAACCGCGACCTAATATGCGGTACACCTTCTTCCACTTGTACTTCCAAATATTTCCAAGTACTTCCAAAATACTTCCAAAGAGGTGTACACCTACTTGCAATCACGGATCACCCCTCGCTAAAAGTACTATCGACCTTTTTCTTTTTTATAAATTCGTAATAGGTACAATTTGGGATTAATCTATTTTTATTGTTTCTAGGGCCTTATTCCACTGTGACAACCATCTGTAGCACATTCCTCCGTGGTACCTGATCGAATTCACTTGATTTTTGAATTATCTAACGACAAATTTGATATCTCAAGTAAGTATTTTTATCTCATATAAATAAATAAGTAAATAAATAAACAATGTGTTATAACAATTGTGAATCTCTAAATACAATCAAAAAACAATAAACCTGTTTTAAACATTGATATATTGATTGTTTGTTTATCTATGTATACCTAAACAATGTTAATAATCAATTGTTATCCGCCGGCTGTAATAATATTCTCTTAAATCGGTTTTATTGCTGCTCCCCCAATCATCTAACAGGTTGCTTTTTATTTTTCTATGGAAATTTTAACGCTATACTAAGGCCCGGTTGTATGTCGCAAAGTAAATGCTTTTTACCACTAACCAAGGTAGATGGTAAATGGAGCCACTGGGATGGCCAATCAGATGACAGGTATATTCAGTGCCTGTCATCTGATTGGCCATCCCAGTGGCTCATTTACCATCTACCTTGGTTAGTGGTAAAAAACATTTACTTTGCGACTCTAACCGGACCTAAAAGTACTATAGGCATTTTTCTTTTTTATAAATTCCTAATAGGTTCCTAGGGCCTTGTCCCACTGTGACAACCATTTGTAGAACATTCCTCCACGGCACCTGATCGACTTCACTGGATTTTGAATTATCTAACGACAAATTTGATATCTCTAGTAAGTATTTTAGGGGAAACGAGTTTGAGTCTCACTTTGTTGTTGTTGTTGTTGGGGTGCGTGTGTGTTTAAGTATCTACCTGAGTCGTGTGAGGATGGCCAGACGCTTGTGGGTGATCGTCCCGTGAACTTGTTGGGGTCTAGGATGTTCTCGACGCTGAAGGCGAGTCTCCTGGAGGGTGTGGGCGTGGGGGCCGCGGGTACCGGCGGCTGCGGCGGGGGCGTCGTCGTGTTGGCCGTACTAGTGGCGTCGTGTTGCTCCAGATGCCTCTGTGTGAGATCGACAGGCGATTTGGGTTCCTGGTCGTGGTCATGGTCCTGGTCGTCGTCCTCGTCGACGTTGACATCCTCGTCCTCGGTGTCGTCGGGGGCAGGCGGCGTGGGCGTCGTCGTCGTCGTCGCCGTGCCTCCGCCGTCCAGCAGCCTCTGCATCATGAGCAGGGTCATCATATCACATGCGAGCACTCATCATCATCATCATCATCACACCGACCAACAACCCCAAGCAAAGCCAGAGACCGAATGGCCCATTCGGGGAGAGGCCCGACGGGCGGGCGGGTTGTGGTGGTGGGAGGAGAGGCCACGCCCCCGGGGCCCTCGCCATTGGCCCGGGTCTCAGGGGGCGGGGCCTCACCGCCCCATCTAATTGATGAGTGTTATAGGCTGTGGCCAGAGATTATGCAACGCAGATATTAGAGCTAATTTGCCACCCCTCCTTTCCCCTTCCCCCCACTCTCGACACGCGATTAACGCTCTCGTGCTGCCACCGCATCAACAAACCACACCAAAACCACACAACGCTTTTTACACACACACACACACACATAGAGAAGAGCTGGCTGGTTAACTAATATTTATATATTAGTAGCAGCAGTAGCAGCATCTCCATTTAATTAACAATCCGTGCCTGGCTGTGCCCTCAGGCAACAACACAGCTTGCTTTTACTAATTATAATTTTTTGACAAAACCCTCGACTATTAATAAATTTAATTTTGTCTTTATTTATTTCTTGGGCTATCTATTTATTTATTCATTCTCACTTATTAATGAAGCTGTTGAAGCTTTTATTTTTGTGATTAATTTGATTGAAATTTAAATTTTTATTTAAATCACACATAATAATTAGTACCTGGAGCCACATGATGCTCGGCAACTTTTGCTCAAGTTTTAAAAAGTTATATATTAAATTATTTTTAATTTAAAATCAATTAAATTGGCAAATTTAATATATAATAATGATTTAATGCTCGAATTTATAATCAATTAAATTATTATTAAACCATTTATTTTACGTGAATTTATGCATACATTGTTTTTGAGCTTCGATTCCTGAGATTACTTCACCATCGAATGTCCTTGATCATCTTTTAGTCCTTGTTTTTAATAAGAGAAAACTATTTAAAGAAAAACCTCTTTTCCGATAATTATTTCAATTCCATTATTCAATCTATCTTGTCGTCTTCCGGTCTGTCCAATCAATTAAATTGTTTTTTTTTTTTTATAAATTTTATTAAACCAATTATTTTACATTAATTAATGTATACATTGTATCTTTTGCTTCGATTCCGAGATTACTTCTCCACCATCGAATGTCCTTGATCATCTTTTAGTCCTTGTTTTTAATAAGAGGAAAACTATTTAAAGAAAAACTCTTTTCCGATAATTATTTGAATTCCATTATTCAATCTATCTTGTCGTCTTCCGGTCTGTCCAATCAATTAAATTGTTTTTTTTTTTTTTATAAATTTTATTAAACCAATTATTTTACATTAATTGTCGTATACATTGTATCTTTTGCTTCGATTCCGGAGATTACTTCTCCACCATCGAATGTCCTTGATCATCTTTTAGTCCTTGTTTTTAATAAGAGGAAAAACTATTTAAAGAAAAACCTCTTTTTCCGATAATTATTTCTAATTCCATTATTCAATTTATCTTGTCGTCTTCCGGTCTGTCCAATCAATTAAATTGTTTTTTTTTTTATAAATTTTATTAAACCAATTATTTTACATTAATTAATGTATACATTGTATCTTTTGCTTCGATTCCGGAGATTACTTCTCCACCATCGAATGTCCTTGATCATCTTTTAGTCCTTGTTTTTAATAAGAGGAAAAAACTATTTAAAGAAAAACCTCTTTTCCGATAATTATTTCAATTCCATTATTCAATCTATCTTGTCGTCTTCCGGTCTGTCCAATCAATTAAATTGTTTTTTTTTTTATAAATTTTATTAAACCAATTATTTTACATTAATTAATGTATACATTGTATCTTTTGCTTCGATTCCGGAGATTACTTCTCCACCATCGAATGTCCTTGATCATCTTTTAGTCCTTGTTTTTAATAAGAGGAAAAAACTATTTAAAGAAAAACCTCTTTTCCGATAATTATTTCAATTCCATTATTCAATCTATCTTGTCGTCTTCCGGTCTGTCCAATCAATTAAATTGTTTTTTTTTTTTTTTATAAATTTTATTAAACCAATTATTTTACATTAATTAATGTATACATTGTATCTTTTGCTTCGATTCCGGAGATTACTTCTCCACCATCGAATGTCCTTGATCATCTTTTAGTCCTTGTTTTTAATAAGAGGAAAAAACTATTTAAAGAAAAACCTCTTTTCCGATAATTATTTCAATTCCATTATTCAATCTATCTTGTCGTCTTCCGGTCTGTCCAATCAATTAAATTGTTTTTTTTTTTTTTTATAAATTTTATTAAACCAATTATTTTACATTAATTAATGTATACATTGTATCTTTTGCTTCGATTCCGGAGATTACTTCTCCACCATCGAATGTCCTTGATCATCTTTTAGTCCTTGTTTTTAATAAGAGGAAAAAACTATTTAAAGAAAAACCTCTTTTCCGATAATTATTTCAATTCCATTATTCAATCTATCTTGTCGTCTTCCGGTCTGTCCAATCAATTAAATTGTTTTTTTTTTTTTTTTTATAAATTTTATTAAACCAATTATTTTACATTAATTAATGTATACATTGTATCTTTTGCTTCGATTCCGGAGATTACTTCTCCACCATCGAGTGTCCTTGATCATCTTTTAGTCCTTGTTTTTAATAAGAGGAAAAAACTATTTAAAGAAAAACCTCTTTTCCGATAATTATTTCAATTCCATTATTCAATCTATCTTGTCGTCTTCCGGTCTGTCCAATCAATTAAATTGTTTTTTTTTTTTTTTTATAAATTTTATTAAACCAATTATTTTACATTAATTAATGTATACATTGTATCTTTTGCTTCGATTCCGGAGATTACTTCTCCACCATCGAATGTCCTTGATCATCTTTTAGTCCTTGTTTTTAATAAGAGGAAAAAACTATTTAAAGAAAAACCTCTTTTCCGATAATTATTTCAATTCCATTATTCAATCTATCTTGTCGTCTTCCGGTCTGTCCAATCAATTAAATTGTTTTTTTTTTTTTTTATAAATTTTATTAAACCAATTATTTTACATTAATTAATGTATACATTGTATCTTTTGCTTCGATTCCGGAGATTACTTCTCCACCATCGAATGTCCTTGATCATCTTTTAGTCCTTGTTTTTAATAAGAGGAAAAAACTATTTAAAGAAAAACCTCTTTTCCGATAATTATTTCAATTCCATTATTCAATCTATCTTGTCGTCTTCCGGTCTGTCCAATCAATTAAATTGTTTTTTTTTTTTTTTTATAAATTTTATTAAACCAATTATTTTACATTAATTAATGTATACATTGTATCTTTTGCTTCGATTCCGGAGATTACTTCTCCACCATCGAATGTCCTTGATCATCTTTTAGTCCTTGTTTTTAATAAGAGGAAAAAACTATTTAAAGAAAAACCTCTTTTCCGATAATTATTTCAATTCCATTATTCAATCTATCTTGTCGTCTTCCGGTCTGTCCAATCAATTAAATTGTTTTTTTTTTTTTTTTTTTATAAATTTTATTAAACCAATTATTTTACATTAATTAATGTATACATTGTATCTTTTGCTTCGATTCCGGAGATTACTTCTCCACCATCGAATGTCCTTGATCATCTTTTAGTCCTTGTTTTTAATAAGAGGAAAAAACTATTTAAAGAAAAACCTCTTTTCCGATAATTATTTCAATTCCATTATTCAATCTATCTTGTCGTCTTCCGGTCTGTCCAATCAATTAAATTGTTTTTTTTTTTTTTTTTTTTTATAAATTTTATTAAACCAATTATTTTACATTAATTAATGTATACATTGTATCTTTTGCTTCGATTCCGGAGATTACTTCTCCACCATCGAGTGTCCTTGATCATCTTTTAGTCCTTGTTTTTAATAAGAGGAAAAAACTATTTAAAGAAAAACCTCTTTTCCGATAATTATTTCAATTCCATTATTCAATCTATCTTGTCGTCTTCCGGTCTGTCCAATCAATTAAATTGTTTTTTTTTTTTTTTTTTTTTTATAAATTTTATTAAACCAATTATTTTACATTAATTAATGTATACATTGTATCTTTTGCTTCGATTCCGGAGATTACTTCTCCACCATCGAGTGTCCTTGATCATCTTTTAGTCCTTGTTTTTAATAAGAGGAAAAAACTATTTAAAGAAAAACCTCTTTTCCGATAATTATTTCAATTCCATTATTCAATCTATCTTGTCGTCTTCCGGTCTGTCCAATCAATTAAATTGTTTTTTTTTTTTTTTTTATAAATTTTATTAAACCAATTATTTTACATTAATTAATGTATACATTGTATCTTTTGCTTCGATTCCGGAGATTACTTCTCCACCATCGAGTGTCCTTGATCATCTTTTAGTCCTTGTTTTTAATAAGAGGAAAAAACTATTTAAAGAAAAACCTCTTTTCCGATAATTATTTCAATTCCATTATTCAATCTATCTTGTCGTCTTCCGGTCTGTCCAATCAATTAAATTGTTTTTTTTTTTTTTTTTTTATAAATTTTATTAAACCAATTATTTTACATTAATTAATGTATACATTGTATCTTTTGCTTCGATTCCGGAGATTACTTCTCCACCATCGAATGTCCTTGATCATCTTTTAGTCCTTGTTTTTAATAAGAGGAAAAAACTATTTAAAGAAAAACCTCTTTTCCGATAATTATTTCAATTCCATTATTCAATCTATCTTGTCGTCTTCCGGTCTGTCCAATCAATTAAATTGTTTTTTTTTTTTTTTTTTTATAAATTTTATTAAACCAATTATTTTACATTAATTAATGTATACATTGTATCTTTTGCTTCGATTCCGGAGATTACTTCTCCACCATCGAGTGTCCTTGATCATCTTTTAGTCCTTGTTTTTAATAAGAGGAAAAAACTATTTAAAGAAAAACCTCTTTTCCGATAATTATTTCAATTCCATTATTCAATCTATCTTGTCGTCTTCCGGTCTGTCCAATCAATTAAATTGTTTTTTTTTTTTTTTTTTTATAAATTTTATTAAACCAATTATTTTACATTAATTAATGTATACATTGTATCTTTTGCTTCGATTCCGGAGATTACTTCTCCACCATCGAATGTCCTTGATCATCTTTTAGTCCTTGTTTTTAATAAGAGGAAAAAACTATTTAAAGAAAAACCTCTTTTCCGATAATTATTTCAATTCCATTATTCAATCTATCTTGTCGTCTTCCGGTCTGTCCAATCAATTAAATTGTTTTTTTTTTTTTTTTTTTTTATAAATTTTATTAAACCAATTATTTTACATTAATTAATGTATACATTGTATCTTTTGCTTCGATTCCGGAGATTACTTCTCCACCATCGAATGTCCTTGATCATCTTTTAGTCCTTGTTTTTAATAAGAGGAAAAAACTATTTAAAGAAAAACCTCTTTTCCGATAATTATTTCAATTCCATTATTCAATCTATCTTGTCGTCTTCCGGTCTGTCCAATCAATTAAATTGTTTTTTTTTTTTTTTTTTTTATAAATTTTATTAAACCAATTATTTTACATTAATTAATGTATACATTGTATCTTTTGCTTCGATTCCGGAGATTACTTCTCCACCATCGAATGTCCTTGATCATCTTTTAGTCCTTGTTTTTAATAAGAGGAAAAAACTATTTAAAGAAAAACCTCTTTTCCGATAATTATTTCAATTCCATTATTCAATCTATCTTGTCGTCTTCCGGTCTGTCCAATCAATTAAATTGTTTTTTTTTTTTTTTTTATAAATTTTATTAAACCAATTATTTTACATTAATTAATGTATACATTGTATCTTTTGCTTCGATTCCGGAGATTACTTCTCCACCATCGAGTGTCCTTGATCATCTTTTAGTCCTTGTTTTTAATAAGAGGAAAAAACTATTTAAAGAAAAACCTCTTTTCCGATAATTATTTCAATTCCATTATTCAATCTATCTTGTCGTCTTCCGGTCTGTCCAATCAATTAAATTGTTTTTTTTTTTTTTTTTTTTATAAATTTTATTAAACCAATTATTTTACATTAATTAATGTATACATTGTATCTTTTGCTTCGATTCCGGAGATTACTTCTCCACCATCGAGTGTCCTTGATCATCTTTAGTCCTTGTTTTTAGTAAGAGGAAAAATCTAATTAGATAAAAACCTCTTTTCCGATAATTATTTCAATTCCATTATTCAATCTATCTTGTCGTCTTCCGGTCTGTCCAATCAATTAAATTGTTTAATTTTAATATATATATATATATATTAATATTCGCTATAACCTATTAGTGGGTTTTAAAATTAAAAAATCAATTAATAAATAAAAGATAATTGAAAAAATGTAAACAAACTTTTTTATTGAGATTTTCATCTAAAAATAATTACTTTAATTAAGAAAAGATCAATTAAGATGAAATTTGTCGAGGTCCAGACCTAGCCAAATCGTTTTCTTGCCCTCAAAACTTGTAAATAGATTTCGTCTCATCAAAATCGGTAGATTTATTGAACACGAACAATTAATACAATCTACGACGTTTCGATTGACTTATTCTACGATCATTCTCAATTGTTCAACTAGAGAGAAATTGTTCTTTTTTCTGGTTAATAAAATCACAAGAATTTTCAATTTTTAAATTCATTATAGGTAATACATATATACCTACCTATAAGAGTAAAAAGTGTTTATTTTCTTCAAGCAGAGGAAAACCTAATTGATTTCTTCTTATGATAAAATTTTTTAATTTAATCTTATAAAATTATCTCACGTCATAGAAAATATTAAATGAGTCAATTAATGGTTGTTGAGTGTTAAAATAAATTAAGGTGTGTGTGTATCAGTTCAAATAATGAAATTGGTGTTGGTTAAATTAATTAATTAATTCCAATGAGCACTTCTTCATTCATCTCACCAATACCTATATGTCAGCTCTCCAATAGAATATAAATAAATTAATCATCAATTAGGCGTCTTCTGCAACGAGGGCTGCATCGTCTGCGTAGCATAAGCGGGAAATATTTTCGTCTCCTATAGAATATCCTTTCAGGGTTTTAATTTCTTCTATTATTTCAGTGATTATGATATTGAAAAGTAATGGACTCAGAGAGTCTCCTTGTCTAACACCCCTTTTCACTGGAATTGTTTTTCTTAGTTTTCCTTCAACTTTGATTCTAGCACAGTTGTTAGTGTACATTAGAGTGGACCTTATTTTTCGACCATGAAATTTTTCCTGGGACGCCCCCTTAAATTGTGAGGTTGGGTAAGAAAATAATGTGTATAAAATTTGAGATCGATCGGACAACCCTTTGAGGTGGCGCATCCCATTTGAAAAATCCCAAATTATAGGAATTTCGCTTTTAATTGAAAAGTTTTTTGTTTTGCCGAGAGTAGCAGAGTTGTTGATTCACAAAGAGAAACAAAGAGGTTGTCCTCTGATTGATGCAAATAAACATACACACATATACATCATCTCGAGATATATATATGTGTGTATGTTTATTTGCATCAATCGAGAGGACAACCTCTTTGTTTCTCTTTGTGAATTTTCGCTTTATTCGGCTACTATATTTTGTTATACGTCGTTAAATTGAAACAAAGAATAAAAACATCGATGGCAATGTAATTAATCTACTCTTATTTAACTCTATACTTAAATTTATTTATATACCTATATATATACATAATCTGTGGGCCACTAGAAAATTAGAAATGCAAAAACTGGGGGTAGGGGTGGGTGGTGCAGGAGGTGGGGTGCAGGATTGGTGGAGTGGCGGGTTCGGGGTCCAGGGGGCATAGCAAAGGTGCGGTGCGCGGGGTGGTACGGGGGTGGTTGTCCAGGGGTCGTGGCGGGGGTCCAGGGGCGTAGCGGGGCTGGTATGGGGGTGGTTTTTATCAGAATATTAAATTAAAAATAATATTAAAATATAACTTTTAACTGAAGCAAAAAGTTGCCGAGCATCGCTCGGTGGCTCCAGGTACTAAACATTATATTGTGAAATCCCGCCCCTACCTTCATTATTCAGTCATTATTAAAACACATACCTACAGCAAATGAAAAGAAATAAAAATCAAATGAATTGAATATTAATATTATGTCGCGTTGCCTACCTCCTAGGCGTACATCGAGAAAATATGAAAATGAAGCGACTCTACGCAATAATATCATTAATTATATATTTAAATATATTAATATTATTAATCAATCAATTTATATTAATAATATATTAATGTTATCTTCTCAAAACAGGTCTTTTTGATTCCTCGACATTTCAGCCCCTGACAAAATATCTCCGACAAAACATCCCCCAATAAAATATCCTTCAGACAAAATATCTCATGATAAAATAACCCTTCCCCTCGTGAATCTTATGAGTAATGCAAATCGACTCCGGTTCGGTTAATATATATTCAGTTCTGCTCGGTTGCGGTCCGTATAGCTCCTTTTCAGGCTGACGCCAACCGAACCGTCTAAAAACCAGCCCGAAAAGGAGCTATACGAACCCAACCGAGCCGAACTGAATATATATTAACCGAACCTCCGAAAGTTTAGTCCATGTGGGGTGTGTTTCGTGCTCCCATTTTTTTTCCTAATCAAACACACATTGAAAACCGAACAGCCAATCGTCGGGCTGGGTGTCCCTTTTGTATTCTCCTTTATACTGGGGGATATTTTGTCTTAAGGATATTTTGTCGGGGGCTGGAATGTCGCGGTACCGGTCTTTTTCTCTCTTCTTTGTGAACTCTAAATTCTCTCTGAATGGTCAGCGAAAGTCTAATGAATAGTAAATAATTTATTGTTAACTGTTTTTATAAATTTTAAAAAATTTGTATAATGTTTAATTTTAGAAGAAACTGTAGAACTGCAGTCGTCATCAACATCCCATTATCATGCAATTTCACGATTTTTTACAACACGTTAGAGTTTTGAGATATTATCGGTCAAAACGACGAAAAATGCCATTTTGATCTATTTTTGAGTTCCATTAAATATTAAACAGCATTATTTTAAATCAAAATATTTTGTTGACATAATAGAAAACAGCTTCCTCTTTGATTTTCAATTTATCACTTGTTTGTAGATCAATTAGAACTCGAGTTTAAACTAAAAAACTAAAACTACGTGATTATAAAGGATAATAAACATAGATAAAAACATATGGTCTTTGTTTTTACTTTATCCAATGCAAAGCATGGGTAAAGTATTGTAATCGCTCTCGGGGCAAGCGTGGCTTCAAAGGGTCCTCAGGTAAAAACTACGGAACCCATGGATTCAATTAAAGTCACAAATTGTAGTATTCAATTAGGTTGAATTTTAGCACGTGACGGTTTTGCCAAAAATTACATGGGGTCTCGTCGAGAGGCCAAAAAGTGCCATTTTTTCATTTAGTGCGTGCGGATGGATGTATGTATGTATGTGATGTATGTTATCGTTTTTTTGGCCCACGATTTTTTCCACACCGTTACACCGATTGAAATGAAATTGAAAACCTACCATTAGTTTAAGAAAATGAAGCGCTGATTAGTTTTTGGTACATATCGGTCCACAAACATTAGTACTTTATTTCAGTACTTTTTTAGTTTTTTCTAAATATCTTGAAAATGACTTAAACAATTTTGATGAAATTTAATATCCTAATTAAGTACCTTGGGGACCACAAAAAAAGGTTAAATAAAGTTTTTAGTAAAATTAAATTTTAAAGTATTTTATTCAAGAACATATTAATATTTCAAATGAATTTGGATAAAGTTTAGCAACGATCCGTTGCAGTTTATTTAGTTATAACTCGAGTTCTAATTTAGCTAAATCAGCAAGTGGTAATTTGAAAATCAAAGAGGAATCTGTTTTCTATTACGTCAACAAAATATTTTGATTGCAAATATTGCTGCTTAATATCTAATGGAACTCAAAAATAGATCAAAATGGCATTTTTCGTCATTTTGACAGATAATATCTCAAAACTCTGACGTGTTGCAGAAAATCGAAAAATTGCATGAAAATCAGCGTAGAAAACTCTACTATAGAATCCATTGTTAGGTTTAGGGGTGAAATTTTTGTTTAATTTTCAGTGTAATTTTCATCAATTTCAGTGTAATTTTTGCAGTGTAATTTAACATCAAATTTGAAAATAATTAATTATGTGTTATAAATAAGTACCTAAGCATGATTTTTCATGAAAGAAATTTATTTCATCTATAAAATAGTAGTATTAGAAGTACTAGTGGTGGTGGTGGGGGGGGGGGGGGGGGTAAAGGGGGGGGTGTTGTTTGGCCAAGTGGGGTGGAAGTTGCTCGATTGGCGTGAATAAACCAAAAGCCAATTACCCAACAAGCAGGGAGAGGGGAGGGGATTAATCTCTCTGACGTCATAACTATACATCGTTAATATACGGGGGATTATTAATTCAGAGATTTCGAAACTCAACTTTCATAATTAGCACAAAAGAGTTTAATGGGAACAGAAGAGAGACGGGGGGGGGGGTGCAATTCAAGCTGAAAATGATGACGCACTCCCCACCCCCACCCCGAGTCCAGAATGGAATGAAAAAGTCACTTAATTTGACTCAAAACGTTGTAAGCAATATGATACTAAAATTTGATGCAATTTGGATGAAGAGTGTGAAAAAATTATTAATTAAAGAAATTAAAGGAGTTGACATTAGTAGAATTATTATTAATAGGACCGATTTAGCCAATAAAAAATTATTTCCAAATAGGATCCAAAAAGTGGTTCAGAATTGCGGGAAATCATTTTTACTTTATCCAATGCGAAGCATGGGGAAAGTATTGTAATCGCTCTCGGGGCAACCGCGACTTCAAAGGGTCCTCAGGTAAAGACTACGGAACCCATGGACTCAATTAAAGTCACAAATTGTAGTATTCAATTAGGTTGAATATTAGCACGTGACGGTTTTGCCAAAAATTACATGGGGTCTCGTCGAGAGGCCAAAAAGTGCCATTTTTTCATTTAGTGCGTGCGTATGGATGGATGGATGGATGTATGGATGTATGTTATCGTTTTTTTGGCCCACGGTTTTTTCCACACCGTTGCACCGATTGAAATGAAATTGAAAACCTACCATTAGTTTAACAAAATAAAGCGCTGATTAGTTTTTGGTACATTTCGGCCCACAAACATTAGTACTTTATTTCAGTACTTTTTTAGTTTTTTCTAAATATCTTGAAAATGACTTAACCAATTTTGATGAAATTTAAAATCCTAATTAAGTATCTTGGGGACCACAAAAAAGGTTAAATAAAGTTTTTAGTAAAATTATATTTTAAAGTACTTTACTCTAGAGTAAGATATAGTACTTTTCTAAATTTTTTTAAATTTATTCATTTGATCGTTTTAATATAGCTCATTTAACCTAACTTAGGGAAGAGTAGATAGGCTTCTCTCTGTGAAATGCTAAAAATTTGGGAGGCAATTTTATAAGTAACCATAGCAACTGCGTTGTTTTCTTATTCGTTACCTTTCCTGAAGACATAGAGGAATCGAGTTAAAATAAAAAATTGCGATTGATTCTCATCTAGTACTTGAGGAATAATAATTCTACATTAGATTTTTGACCCTTCGGTTATTATTGGTAACCATTGCTGAAGACATGGAGGAATAGACTTAAAATACCAATAATAATCGAAGGGTCAAAAATCTAATGTAGAATTGTTATTCCTCAAGTACCTATTAGATGAGAATCGATCGGTATTTTTGATTTTAAGTCGATTCCTCCACGTCTTCACCAATGCTTACCAATAATAACCGAAATGTCAAAAATCGAATGTAGAATGGTTATTCCTCGACTGTTAAATGAGAATCGATCATTATTTTTAAATTAAAGTCAACCTGAACTGCAAATTGCAAGTGATATCTGATTAATAATAAAGGAATAAACATATTAATATTTCAAATGAATTTGGATAAAGTTTAGCAACGATCCGTTGCAGTTTATTTTTTTCGGATCGTTTTGTATGGTGTGGGTATGCCACATCTAACTTTGCGACTTCGAAAGTGTGGGGGAGAACTTTTTGGGGGCAGAAAAACCTCGAAATTTTCGAACTTTTTCCAGTTTTTTACTTATTTACTATGTTTTTTAGGCTTTTTTGGATGAAACACGATTCCTTGAAAAAACGTTTTGTTTTATTTTTTTCATAGTCAATTATATTAAAATTTTCAAAATCAAAATTATGACCCCCAGTCCGCGCATGTTGTGCCAATGCTGTTTGGTTGTTGTTCTCTTTTTAAGCACAGATCTTTTGTGCTCATATAATCTTTTTCCATAGGTCTACCTGTTGTTCCTATATAAATTTTATTACAATCAATGCAAGATATTTTATAAACTACATTGATTGATTTTTCTATTTTGTCTTTGTTCGTGAACAGGAAAGACAAATTATTGCCTATTTTTTTTGGCACTAGATCTATTTCATATTTGGAGAATAACAACTTTAGCTTATGATACGCGGGTGTGTGTAGCGGCCCGCTCTCGCTCATGGCGACGAGCCTCGAGACATGGCCGCTAGATGACTCAGTCGGATCGTTGCGTCGCTTTTGCATGAGTGAAATTTTATCAGCCATGCTATAATTAAAGCGACTCAATTTCGACTGGAGAAGCAAACCGATTCGAACATTCGGATCTGGAGGGGCCACCGCCATCCAGCAGCCCCTCCCCTGCACACACCCTATATGAGCACGCAACCTACAACCTGCACACGCAAGATTGTTAGGACCCCATCGACTTGATGGGGGGCGCACCACAAAGCGCCACACAGCACTCACCTCAAGAGAGCCCTAACAACATGTGAAAGTTATTATTTTTCAGAATCATTAGAGAAATTACGTGGCGTACCAACTGATGAACTTTTACCAAAAGATAGTAAGTGGCTGGCCGGGGCTTCGGAACGAGCCCATGGAAAAAATAATGCTGCTAACTATTTTTTAATTGTTTTTTGTTTAATAAAATATTTTATTTAAAAAAAAATTTTTGATTATTTATTTATAATAAGAATGTGTCCTAACGATACTTGAAAACAGGATCAGTTTGACATCAGAAAATTGTGTCAGAACGACTCTGACAAACAGTGTCTATTCGATAACCGATTATTGTCCCCGACGAACATAGAATCTGATGTCGGCGTGATCTTTATTTGTAAACACACCTATTTTGTTACGATTTAGACACCTGTTAATTAAAAACAAACAAAAAATTCCTAATTTTAATATAATGTATTAATATTTGCTATAATCTATTAGTGGGTTTTAAAATTAAAAAACCAATTAAAAATAAAACATAATTAAAAAAATGTAAACAAACTTTTTTATCGAGATTTTCATCTGTCAATAATTACTTTAATTAAGAAAAGATCAATTAAGATGAAATTTGTCGAGGTCCAGACCTAGCCAGATCGCTTTCTCATCCTCAAAACTTGTTAATAGAATTTGTTTCATCAAGCCGTTTTCAAAATAGAACTAAGATACAAATATATATATAAATAAATATATAAACAAACAATATATATACAAACAATTTTTTGCTCGTTTAATAAGAGTAGATAAATTATTTTTATTCAATATTAAATATAAGAGAGGGGCCAGGGTGTATGGTAAGGTCATGTGGATGGGCCACATTAGTTAGAAATACCCTGCATTTTACAAAATATCAGTTTAGGGGGTTTTTCTTAGATTTTGGCCTTTTTAGGATTTTTGGCATCACTCATAGAGAGAAACAATTTTGGTGATGGGGACTGACTGCACACTTAATATAAAAATCTACTTTAAGCCCTTAAAAAGGAGAATCAAATCACCTCGCGGAAGCTTCAATGCTAATTAAATAATAGAGACCTATTTTCTTGCTTTTTGTTGGCGCTGAATCGGACCATCATCAATCGCTGATAGTAGTTTAATCGAGGGTTGATTTTACTCCTCCCCTCCACCCCCCTTTTTCTTCCATTCAATACAAAGTCATTAATTTTTTCCTCGTTTTCTATTTAAAAAGGGAAATTTCCACCGGGGTGTGTTTTTTGTTAATTCTTTGGATATATACATATCTAAATTGTATAGCTATATAGCTGCTAGCTCTCTCGGCTCGAAATCCCATTCAACCCCCCCCCCCCCCGCTGTCGGAAAGTTTAAGCCCCCGGGCTAATTAAAACGCGCCAACAAGAATTAACTCGCTAATGACGTTGCATTATCCTCAAATTGAGAGGGGGCCGGGGTGGGGGTGGGGGGTTGGAAAGTTGTCTCTCAAGATGTTGGCGCCTGATATAGTCCCCTCCCCCGCACCCGGATTTAATTAAAAGAGCCCACGCACACTTTTAAGCACAAATACAGAAAAGAAAGGAAAACGACAGACATTTTAACGAATTAATTACAGAGATTAATATTGCAAAAAGGGGGGGGGGGGGGGGGTTAAGGGATGAAATATGACAAAAAGACAAATGCAAATTATTACCTGCTATATGAAACGCTTAGATTTACTCATTTATGCCTGTTAAATTTTGTGAAAACCAAAGCAGTTTTCTTTTTATGATGATTAGATTTTTTGTTTGAAATCGAAGCAAAAATTGAATGGGGTGGGGGTGGGGGTGTTAAAAAATAACAATTATAAAATTTTTAAATTAAAGAAAAAATCTTCAAACCGTTCGATCGACTTCTAAATAAGGTAGGGCTTCGCACCAAACGACTTGGTCTGTCTGTCTCGTCCCGTCTCGGTTCGTCTCGTCTCGTCTCGTTCGGTCTCGTTCGTCTCGGTCTCGTTTCTACGAGACTGAGACCGAGACGATACCGACTTGACGAAACGACACAATACCGCGAGAGTCTCGTGGTCTCGTGGCCTAGTAACTATTTTTACTTTACCATACAGGGTATGGTCAAGTATTGTAATCGTGCATGAAAAAAGTGGTTTTTTTCCTTCTTTTTTTCGAAAATATCTCAAAAACGGCTGAAACTATTTTGGAATTTTGAAATTAAATTGAGCTGATGCCATGACATTTCGCATCTACAAACAGCTCGAGTTAATTCAACTTCAGGAAACTCAGAAATTTAAAATTAAAAAAAAATATAAGGCCAAAGGCAAGATGAATGAAAGAAAACAAGATGAGATGAGGTGATGATTGAGATGCGTGTTGACCTCAGTAATTGAATTTTTCATTTTGCCTCTGTGAAGGAAATATAATGCTTTTTTTTTTTTTTTTTTTTTTTTAAATGATATTGATGTGAGAAGGAGATACACTAGAAGGTGGATCCCCTAAAGGCCAGTATGGGCTGGCCCCTCCATCGTGAAAAGTAACAGAGCAGAAGGAAAGAAGCCGGAATCACGAGCCAATCTCAGAAACTTAGATACAATTCAATATCCAATTTACTAAGGTTTTAGGGGCTTGAGCAGTGGTAAATTCTCCGCGCGATAATGGTATCTTATTTTTTAACATAGGTAAGACCATTAGTTAAATATTATCTTTGTCGAGATTGTGATATATTAATTGTCGAAATGTAATGTAGATATATTGTTAAATATTTTTATAGACTGAAGATGGCAATGAGTTAATGCCGAAACGTCTCTTGTTTCAAATAAACTGGTGAAAATTTTTTATTGAAAAAAAAGAAAAAATAACCATCATTCTATAGGGACTCGATCTTCCTACTGTGATTCAAAAAGCCTCGTTCCTGATTATAAAAAAGATCATTATATTTGAAGTTCTCCACTGAGTAGGTATAATTTTACTTTTGATTATATTATTAAATAATGATGTTGAAGGTTTTTTTATTAGATCAACTGAAAGTTTCAATACTTGGGTGGTGGGTGAAATTTTAGGCTCATGTACCAAACTCAACCAAATTTTGTATACATAATCAGTGGGATCCAGTAATCTAAAAATGCAAAAACTAACCCCTCCCCCTAATCCACCCATACATGAATATAAAGAATTTTATTAAATATTAAATATAAGTGAGGGGCCAGGTTGTATGGTAAATGTCGAGTGGATGGCCACATCAGAACACGTCACCTTCTTATTTAATTTATAATTTGAAAGTTTATATTGGGAAAATAAGGACAAAGTTTTTTATGTGTGACATTTTTATTTATCCACCAACGTTTCGTCGACTTTGCCGACTTGTTCAGGGCTTCAAATAGTCATGTCACACATTTGTCTAAATTTTTTATTACCTTCGTTACCATTGAAGGCCATCAGAATACAATTTTTCAAAAGATATTTGGGATTAATTAAATTAATCTTAAGAAATTCAAAGAGAAATTCAAAGATGTTTTTATAAAGCGAAATTTAGAGAATACTTAGCGAGACTACCGTTTTATAAGAACCATTGAGGTCCAGCTGATTCTCCATCCTGAACCAAGAGAGCGAAAAAAGATATGGTCCATCTAGGTGTTACCCGGTATCAATCCGCGTATAGCCCGCATGATACCCCACCCCGGACCACCCAGAGGACATGGCATCTCAAGTTCTTATATATTACTCTCTCGATTCAGACGCCTTTTACAAGTCTATTCTTACATGAGAGATGATACAAATTAATTTAGAATTCCGCGGAGTAAACTCGCGAGCAAATCCACTCAACGGAATTTTTAACAAATTATAAGTAAATTTGTTTTTCTAGTATATTTATACAAATATAGAAAATTATCAAATTAATTAAATTAATCTTAAGAAATTCAAAGAGAAATTCAAAGATGTTTATATAAAGCGAAATTTAGAGAATACTTAGCGAGACTACCGTTTTATAAGAACCATTGAGGTCCAGCTGATTCTCCATCCTGAACCAAGAGAGCGAAAAAAGATATGGTCCATCTAGGTGTTACCCGGTATCAATCCGCGTATAGCCCGCATGATAAGATATAAGAACTTGAGATGCCATGTCCTCTGGGTGGTCCGGGGTGGGTATCATGCGGGCTATACGCGGATTGATACCGGGTAACATCTAGATGGACCATATCTTTTTTCGCTCTCTTGGTTCAGGATGGAGAATCAGCTGGACCTCAATGGTTCTTATAAAACGGTAGTCTCGCTAAGTATTCTCTAAATTTCGCTTTATAAAAACATCTTTGAATTTCTCTTTGAATTTCTTAAGATTAATTTAATTAATTTGATAATTTTCTATATTTGTATAAATATACTAGAAAAACAAATTTACCTTATAATTTGTTAAAAATTCCGTTGAGTGGATTTGCTCACGAGTTTACTCCGCGGAATTCTAAATTAATAGATATTTGGGACATTCACAAAAACACAATTTTTCTCTTTATAATAACAACCTTATCAATACAAAACAGAACAGAAATCACTTCTTATAAAAATACAATAGAATACTTTTCTTTTTATCCCTATATACAAAAATCTCAACTTCGAAGTAGAAAGAAAAAGTATTCTATTGTATTTTTATAATAAGTGATTTCTGTTCTGTTTTGTATTGATAAGGTTGTTATTATAAAGAGAAAAATTGTGTTTTTTGTGAATGTGCCAAATATCTTTTTGAAAATTGTATTCTGACGATGGCCTTCAATGGTAACGAAGGTAATAATAAAATTTAGACGAATGTGTGACATGACTATTTGAAGCCCTGAACAAGTCGGCAAAGTCGACGAAACGTTGGTGGATAAATAAAAATGTCACACATAAAAAACTTGTCCTTATTTTCCCAATATAAACTTTCAAATTATAAATTAAATTATGGACGGAAATGATAATTCTTATTTAATATTGCAATTAGGTATATTCAAATCTTTGTGGCCAGTGATACGTGTCTTAATGATGGCCATAGCTGGTTTAAACGTTGGTAAAAATATAAATTATATTTTATTTCAATTGTATTTTATTTTTGGCTAAGAAAAAAATGGACATTTTAAACTGAATTTAAAATTAAAAATATTATAAAATATAAAAAATCGATTTTAAAACTAAAGCAAAAATTATCGAGTAACGCTCGATGTTCCATCAGATACTTTTATTTTAAGATAGCTATTACGAAAAAATTACTGACCACCAATTTTCAGCTCTAAATCTTAATTTATGTCAATTTCGATAGTTGAACGCTCCTATCGTCAAATCTATCCAATCTACCGAAAATAAATAAAATAATGTTGGCAGGGTGTATGGTAAAGTCCTGTGGATGCCCCACACTAGTTGATTTTTCATTAATTTCTACATTACATTAATTAATTTGTATGCCTCCCCCGGACGCTTAATAATAGAAAATTGCTACCCTTAAGAGAGGGGTGGGGTGTGATCTAATGATGTAAGAAGTTTGTCATTGGGGTAGGTGAAGGGGTGGGGTGGGGGGTGCATTTCCATAATCGCCAATCGCCTTCCCTTTTGGAATGATCCCACTTGGGATTGGTACGACACGCCGTTCCTGGCCTCTCAACTCGGCAGATCGAATTTTGAATTATAGATGGGGTTGCTACTGCTAAAGGGGGTGCAGGGGGTGAAACCTCAGCACTAAGATGAGCCTCAACTGAACTAGCAGATGATGGATACAACGATTAATCACTCGCACACTCTATTACACACACACACCAATATATAATATATAACAACAGGAGCAACAACATCAATAAATATTCGCCCCTTTACTCATTTGATGAGCGTCCATTAACGTTTGAAATTGAGTTATGAATTAAAAATTACAACCAAAAATTGACAATTTATACCCCCACCCTCACCCCCACTCCTCTTCTATTTACTAACACACCAGATGAAAAATACATGACGTTTTTCCATTCTATTAATAATCTATATTAATAAAATAGAGTGTTTCATAGGGCCTTGTCACTTTTGACTTAGTTACATATAGATGGCAGTGCTACCGCTTGAATAATTTGCCAATAAGATTGTTACATTTTTTAAAAAAAAATTATAGCTAATCATTTCAAAAAATTTCTAGGAGGTAGGGTTAGTCGAGCGGTTAGCGCATTGAAAATTATCAATAATAATTCAATCTTTTTATAACCTTAAATTCTTCTGCTTGTACTTGAATAACTTGATAAATTATGTAATCTAAATTGTAAAGTATAAATTAAGTAAAAATTGTAATAAATAATTCCATATATTAACCTCCTTGGAACAACAATAAACTGTATGGCCGGGTTTTTCAAAGCCTTTTCCCGTGCAAAAATTCAAAAAATTTAATTATACAAATGTAAATAAAAATTACAAAAAATAAAAAAACTTATTGTAAAATTAAAATTAAAAAACTATATTATGTAAAAAAAATCTACTGGGATCCATTTAAAATGGCCCTTTTCTTTTTTCATTGTATTAAATTTAAGATACTATACTTCTTTTGGATTGTTAGAAGTAACTTTGTAATAAATTGTATATATTTTTTTTTCTGGCTAATAAAACATCCTCTTAAAACTAAAAAAAAAACTCGAGCGGTTACCGTACAAGCCTGCTAATCAAGTGGACCCGGGTTCGAATCCGACTCGAGGCAACCTACTAAAAATCTGATCCCTACATAGAAGACATAATTAAATAATAGTATCGTAAATTTGATGATGGCTAGAAGGGCCAAAAAGCCAAAAAAAAAAAAAAATCTTCTCAATCAAATTTACAATTTTTCTTCAAAAATAAATAGAATCCGGAATTAAAAGGAAGAGATTGTCTTCTCTTCATACCATCCCCGACTGGCACCGCGCGTTTTCAGCCCCCGACAAAATATCCCCCGACTTAATATCTTCTGACAAAATATTCCCCAGTATAAGGGAGAATACAAAAGAGATTAAGTGAGAATAAGCTTATAATCATAGTTTTGAATAATATAAACAGACTTTCATATTTTGGCGGCTAATTAGCCGTTTGAAAGTGCTGCTGTCTGTCGTTAGATTTTCTAGCTAACAATTTATTATTTTTCCTATCTATAGTATAGTATTTATCATCTATATTTACTTATTTATCGTCTATGTTTGACATTACACAATTATTGATTGTTTGTTAAAAGTGTTATTAATCATTATCGTTATTAATTATTATTATAATATTGGGCGAAAATATACCGCCCCAAACACACCCCGCCCGACGATTGGCTGGTTCGGTTTTCAATGTGATTTTGATTAGAAAAAAATGGGAGCCCGAAACACACCACGCCCGGACTAAACTTTCGGAGATTCGGTTAATATATATTCAGTTCGGCTCGGTTGGGTTCGTATAGCTCCTTCTCTGGCTGGTTTTTAGACGGTTCGGTTGGCGTCAGCCCGAAAAGGAGCTAAACGAACCCAACCGAGCCGAACTGAATATATATTAACCTAACCGGAGTCGATTTGCATTACTCATAAGATTCACGCGGGGAAGGGTTATTTTGTCATGAGATATTATGTCGGGGGATATTTGGTCTGAAGGATATTTTGTCCGAGTCTATTTTGTCGGGGGCTGAAATGTCGCGGAATCATATATTCTCTGCTTTTTATACATATAATTGTTATTTAAATCAAAACCTACTCCTACTACTACTTCATATTGTTATTTAAATATTATTATAATAAAATCAAGAGGGGGGGTAGGCTAGGGGTTAGCATGTCATCTACTAAATCTACCCAGAGCATCCGGCTAAAACCTGACAACGGTGGGAGGTAGAGACAAATTCAAAAAATAAATAATTAGTATCGTAAATTGGGTTATGGCTAGAAAGGTTGAAAAGCCAAAAAAAAAATCGAGAGTGTAGTTAAAAAAAATTTCTTTAAATTAAAAAAAAAATAGACTTCTAATTCAAGAATGTATAGTTTTAAAGGCATCGTTTTGCTAACAGTATAAATATATTGAATTTAGTTTTTTCTTCTGTTATCTACTCTTATTAAACGAGCAAAAATTGTATATGTATATATTTGTATATTTTTCTATTTTGAAAACGGCTCTAACAATTTTGATGAAATTCACGGGTTTGGGGGTTTTTGGGTTGACAATTCGATTTGTCACCGTCTCATCTTCTGCTAAATTATTTTTGATATGTTTTTTGTTAATTCAAATAATTATTCGCAGATGGTTGTCTTGATAAAAATGTATAATTACATTTTCATTCAATTTCCCTTTAATAAATAATTGGTTTTTCAATTTTAAATCTCACAAAGATTTTATACCAAATGAAATTATATATTAAAAGTAAGCAATTTAATCAATTATAAAGCGAGGAGTTTTAAATCCCACAAACAGCTCATAAGAAATATGATTATATATATATTAGAATTTGCAAATTTAATTAATTTAAAACTCAATAAATTGTGGGTGGAAGTGTACTATATATATATTTGTATTTTTATCAGAATTTTAAATTAAAAATATTATTAATATATAGCTTTTAATTGAAGTAATAACCTACCGAGCATTGCTCGGTGCCTCCAGGTAGTTTTATTTAGGTATATTAACTTGAATAATTTCTTAATATAAAACTAAAATTTTTCGAAATAAACCCTAAATATCCCGACCGTAAACTTTCCCTGGATTTTTTATCATCAAATGCACAAATCAAATTTCCAAAAATGACAAGTTTAGAGGACAAGTTAGTATGTAGTAGGTAGTATTAGTATTATTAGTATTAATAGTAGGAGTTTTAGTGATAAATAAAGTGCGTGGGAAAAGCAAAAAAGGCTCCGAATTCAGTCACGATTCCCTCCTAAAGAGATCAATTAAAGACACAATTGGAAAACGAACCAGCGAAGAAAGAATCCAATAGGGGGACGGGGGAAGGGGGACCGGGGAGGTGTTAATGCCAGACAGACAGACAGGGAACGAACAAATCGAGATTCAATAGCCCAATGAGCAGTTTTTTTTTAAGAAAAAAACACACTAAAAAACAAAAATAGATAAATAAATATATAAGGGAGAGACCAAGATATCAGCCCTCAGATTCAAAAACATAACGATGGGGTGAAAAAAACTTGGGTTTTTATTTATATACACTACTCTATAGATAGAAGAAATTAATAGAAAAGTTTGATTGAGAGTAATAAAAAAATGCTCGTTAAGTCATAGTAGAGAGATGCCAAAAATGCGGTTTTCAGAAAATAGTATATGCCTATCTATGTTATTTCTAGAAATTTCAAATACTCGCGCATTTTCATTTTAATTATTATCAACAATAATTCAACAATTAATAATTAATAATATAAAATAAGAATTTGATTTTAATGAAATTTAATTATTATTTGAATAAATAAAAATATTTGAAAATAATTAATATTTTATTAATTGAAATAAATACAATTCATTAAAAAAAAAACGATTCTGGAGAAATTCCCCTTTGTCAAATAAAAATTTAAAAAATAGCTAAGTAAGTAGTTGCTTTATGAATGAATTATAAAGTATTTAGTGATTTTTGAAATTTGCAATTGATAAACTGGGAATTTCTCTCGAACGGTTTTTCGTTTGTTTTTATAAAAGAATCGTATTTATTTAATAAATTATCATAATAAGTAAGTTAAATAGTTGATTTTTGAAATTGAACAAAAAAAACTCCATAAATAATAGTAGAAACGTCGCGAATTCTGATGAAAGCATAAAATCTGGAAATGAAATCTGAAATGTGTAAAACTGCTATTTTTTTCTTTTTTTCTTTTTTTGTCTAGGGTGCCGATAAACATGATAATTCGAGAATAAAGGTCGTTGAAAGTTTGTTATGGTATCAGAATTTTTGTATTTCCAAAGCAAAAAAACTGATTAGATTTAGAAATTCCGCTTTTAATTTTATAAAGAAATAATAAATTTCTTTAAAGGATAATTTCTCGTGCATAATATGTAAAATTTTGAACGGAAATTCGTCCCTTGTTAGGGATCAGCATTTTTATTTTAAATAAAAAAGAGTATAATTATTTCTAGAAATTTAAAATACTCGCTGATTTCTATTTTAATTATTATCAACAATAATTAAACAATTAATAGTTAATAATATAAAATAACAATTTAATTTTAATTAGATTTAATTATTATTTGAATAAATTGCAATATTTGAAAATAATTAATGTTTCTTGATTGTTTTATTATCTAATTGAAATAAATACAATTCATTAAAAAACGTTTTGGGAGAAATTTCTCATTTATCAAGATGAAAATTTGCTTTTATGAATTAATTATAAAGCAGCTATTTTTCAATTGATCATCTCGGAATTTCTCTCGAAAGGTTTTTTGTTTGTTTTTACAAAAGAATCGTATTTTTCCAAAAAATTATAATAATAATTAAGTTAAATAATATTGACTTTTGAAATTTTTGAATTTGAACGAAAAAAAAACTCAATAAACGATAGTCTAAACGTCGCGAATTCTAATGAAAATATTTGCAATCTTTCCAAAAAAGATAAAATCTGAAACCTGTAAAACTGCTTTTTTTTGGGGGGGGGGGGGTAGTGGTGCCGATAAACACAATAACTCGAGAAAATAAGCTGACGAGTTCTGATGTGGCCATCCTCTTGATTTTACCATACAACCTGGCCCCTCACTTATATTTAATATTTAATAAAATTATTTATAATCATGTAGTAGAGGGGGGGTTAGTTTTTGCATTTTTAGACTTTTTGGGACCCACTGATTTTGTATACAAAATTTTGTTGAGTTTGGTAAATGGCAAAGATTTTCATTTTTTGACCTTCCATCCCCCCCATTTTTGGAGGTTAGATTTTGCATTTTTAGACTTCTGGGGGTCCTCTGATTATGTATACAAAATTTGGTTGAGTTTGCTCAAACGACCTAGATTTTTAATTTTTACTGATTAGATTTGAAAGTTACAGTTTTAGAAATTCGGCTTTTAATTATACCGGGTGAGTTTTTTTATCTTATTTATAATTGCAGCAGAAGACACACTCTTTTATTGTCTCCTTCAATATATAAAATTTCTGCTACCCTCGGCACAAACTTTCAATTATAGTATAATGAAGTAATAAAATCATTATAAACACTTATTTTCATTGTTGTGGCTTTTCAATTTAATGATTTAATTATTTAATCATTATTATTTGATAATTAAGTTAAATAATTGTTAAAAATAATTATTAAGATTTTTTTTTGAGATCTAATTGATTCATATATTTTGTTTATTTGATGTCGTATAAAAAATAGTTCCTATGAAAGTTTTGTTCAGTTTTTTTTTTGTAGATTATGAATATGAAAAGAAATATATAGAATTCCATTTAAAAAACAGAACTTAACCTTAGAATACCCTTGAAAGCTTGTTCTAGATCAACAAACAATAACGTAGTTTAGTTTCCCCTTCGATTTAAATCAACTTTTATTTGAAACTTTTTTTCATATAAGAATGTCTCAAGATAAAATACTCACCCAGTTTAAAAAAAATAATAAATTTCTTTAAATCAAATCAGTGGTTAGAGTGTCGGGCCGCTGGCCTGAAGTACGATAGTTCGAGCCTGAGTTTCGGGAGATATTTTCAGTCGCCCTACCAAGAGTATAATTGCCTAGTAACCTCTGCAAACTAGCCGTTTGGAAGCGGCGTTAAAAAGTAGGTCCCGTATATCTGTGTAAAAACAATTAAACACACTCAGCACAGGTATATGTGGAGAGGAGCACAATTTCTTGTGCATAATAATATGTACAATTTTGAATGGAAATTCGTCCCTTGTTAGGGATCAGCATTTTTTTTTCAAATAAAAAAGAAACAAAAATAAAGAAGGGAATAAGACACCAACCGAAAGAGGGTGAGTAAGGGGGGTAAAAAAAGCATAACGCGGGGGTGGAAATAAAGTTTGCTTAATTTTTTAATTAACTTTTTAAGATAAAGAGAAAAATCACCCACCCTGTATATATATATATATATATAAAATACCGAGAGAGCGAGGCTCTCTGTCTGTTTGGTATCTTCTTTTTTTTTCTTTTTCTTTTGTATTCGAGATTGAAATGGAAAGAAAGAATATAAATTGATGGGGAAATGAATCTGGAATTCCTTAGAAATATATGTCTTTTAGGGTAAGGGTGTGGGGGGGGGGGAGAACTCCCCTCCCGCTTTCTTGCAAGAAAAAATAAAAAAAGAGTCAAGAAATTTAATTAAGGAAGAAAGTTGGTGAGGTCATTCGAAACGCTTAATTGAAGAATTAAGTGGGGGAAAAGAAACAGAGCCCTTAAGGTATATTTTAAGGGAGAGGGCACGGGGGGGGGGAGGAAGTTTAATCAAAAAAGAAAAGAAAAAATAGTGTGGGGGGTGGTATGAATTTTGATGTTAAAACGAACAATAAGAAAAGAAATCATCTTGGAATATTCACTTTTGAGAATCTGGTCTAGAAATCGGTGCACGGTTAATAACACAGAGCACATCAATTAGAATTTTCATCTGTAATATTGGTTATAATAAGAGACCGAATTCCAATGCAATTGCATATTTTGTTTGCCGCCACATACGACCCAGGGGATCAATTATCTATCCGAACCATGCATCTAGGTCTAGGATACTGTGGGCTGAATTTTATACTGCATATTTGCGCAATTATGCATAAAATTGCATATTTGAGCAATATTGCATAAAATTGCATATTTTAACAATATTGCATAAATTGCATATTCGAAGAATGTTGCATAAATTGCATATTTGGGTAGTATAGCATAAAATTACATATTTAGGTAATGTTGCATAAAATTGTGCGTTTGTGCAATGTTGCATAAAATTGCATATTTGAAGAATATTGCATAAAATTGCATATTTGAAGAATATTGCATAAAATTGCATATTTGGAGAATGTTGCATAAAATCGCATATTTGAGTGATATTGCATAAAATTGCATATTAGAAGGATTTTTTGTCAAATATTTTATATTTTGCGCAAAATACATATTTTTTAAAAGTAAATTTTCCGAGAAACAATTAAAACAAGCTGACGTGTTCTGATGTGGCCATCCACTTGATTTTAACATACAACCTGGCCCCTCACTTATATTTAATATTTAAAAAAATTATTTATAATCATGTAGGGGAGGGGGTTAATTTTCACATTTATAGACTTCTGGGGGTCCACTGATTATATATACAAAATTTGGTTAAGTTTGCTCAAACGGCCTAGATTTTTAATTTTTAACCCCCTTCCACCCCCTTAATTTTGGGTCGATATGCACCAAAATCTAATCAGCTCTTAATCTCAATGGACCAAAACTACGTGTGAATTTGGTTTCGATATTCAAACTAATTTTTGAGCTAGCTCGTCTACAAAAATTTGGTAACGCACAGACTAACTAACCCAGGTAATTTTTGGCAAAACCGTCACGTGCTAAAATTCAATCTAATTGAATACTTCACTTTGTGACCTTAATTGAGTCCATGGGTTCCGTAGTCTTTACCTGAGGACCCTTTGAAGTCGCGCTTGCCGCGCGACCGATTACAATACTTTCTCCATGCTTCGCATTTGATAAAGTAAAGTGTTTTTTTTTGCTTTTTTTTTCGAAATATCTCAAAAACGGCTCAAACTATTTTGATTACAAAAATTGAGCGAAACCATGGCATTTCGCTCTACAAAAAATATTTAATAAGTAAATATCAAAAAAATTATATTTTTTGAGATAATAAATGTTTTGTCAAAATGTCTGTTAGTCTGTGCGTTATCAAATTTTTGAGGACGAGCTAGCTCAAAAACTAGTGTTAATATCAAAACCAAATTTCACACATAGTTTTGGTCCATTGACATTAAGAGCTGATAAGATTTTGGTGCACATCGGCCCAAAACTAAGGGGGTGGAGGAGAGGGTTAAAAATGAAAAATCTAGGCTATTTTTGACCAAACTCAACCAAATTTTGTATAAATAATCAGTGGACCCCCAGTAATATAAAAATGCAAAGGCTACCCCCCCCCCCTCTCCCTTAAATATAAGTGAGGCTCCAGGTTGGATGGTAAAGTCAAGTGGATGGCCATATCAGAACACGTCAGCTTATTTATTACCAGGCTCTGATCGGAGACTAGATTTGAAAAAGTTTTCACTTTTTCTTCTATTTCTATACCTATATTTGACGTTTGTACAAGCGAAGCGTCAAAAGGCCAATGGCGAGGCGAACCTCTCGGATCACACGTAGTACAAACAGACAGACAGACAGACAAACATTCAACTGAGCTGCACGGATGCTGTTGATCCAGAGCGAATCTTGGCATGGGATCCCCCCTCCAAGCAATTCAAACAGACTCTCCAATTCAGAAATCCCCTTTTATTTTTCTCTCTCTCCTTTATTTATTTATTTATTTATTTATTTATCTATCAATTTCTTTATTTATTTTTTCATTTCGATTTCGTTTGCCCTTTGAGTGGGATTCGCTCTGCTCTCGGAGAGTTTGTCACTTGCTTTACTGCCCCCCCCCTTGACCCCCCCCTGTCCCCAAATTCAATTTCAATCTTCTTCTTAGTTAGTTAGTTACTAGTAGCTCCAGCCCCTGTCCTGGTTGTTCTCGGAAGTGAGTGCCTAGCTGTGCCCCCGCCGCAGGTGGTCCTGCTCTCAGCTCCGAAACCAATTAACAGAGTTGGCTGGCTGGCTGGTCACGCAAACGACCACAATTCAAAGACAAATACAAATAAAATAAATCAACAACGACAACAACAACAACAATTCGGCTGGTCAATTTAACACCTAATCAGGAGTAATGGAGTGGAGTATAGAAATAGAAATAGAAATGGGAGCAGCAGCAAAAACTCTCGCTCTGAAGAATGCATGCGATGCTTAATGGAATTCTCAAATCAAATTTAATCGAAAATCCAATCCCGATATTCATGAATACCGGGGTTTAATCCAACCGAAACAGAAACAGAAACACACCCATCAGAAACAACGTCTCCCAAGTGGTAGAGACTGCTATCTGACTGAAAATATACCTATCATACACCTAAAACCGAACACACTGGTAGAATTTAGAGATAGAAATATACCTATAATATTAAAATGAAAGTTTTTGCCGAGAGTAGCAAAATTTTTATATATTGAAAGAGACAATAAAAGAGTGTGTCTTCTGCTGGAATTATAAATTTTATTTATTTATAACGAGACTATAGTTTCGAGGGCTTTGCCCTCTTCATCAGTCTATTACAATGGTTCCACAGGAATTAATTTATGAATGAAAGGTTAAAATCTTTCATGTGGTTAGGTAAAAAAATTATACAGGGTGGGCAAGTTAAGAATTGAAATTTATACTTGTTTTATTATTTTGGCTGTAGGTGGCGTTCGTGAAGTTTATATTTTAGCGGCTATTTTTAAAATAAACCTTTCGGGAATTTCTATTTTCCAATTTAAGAATTTTTTTTGGTGAAATATTGTATGATTTTTAAAATTTCTAACGATTCGAAAATACTAATTTTTAAGGGATCTAATTCTGATCTAATTAATTTAATATTTGATTCATCTGGAAAACAATGTTTCTCGGAGATTAAATGGTCTGCAAATGCACTATGCCCTGAACCCCCTTTAAACACTCTCTTGTGTTCCGAAATGCGTGTGTTTAAATTTCGCTCTGTTTTTCCTATATAAATCGAATCACCTTCTCCACATGTTATGGAATAGACACCTTTTCTGTCCATTTTTTGAATTTTGTCTTTCTTATCATCATTGCTAATATCAGATCCCAATGTTCTAGAGGATTTGAAATTAACTATAACTAAAAAAACTATACTCTCGTTATAAATAAATAAAATTTATAATTCCAGCAGAAGACACACTCTTTTTATTGTCTCCTTCAATACCTATAATATATGAAAATAATTTCTCGGTTGTTTTATTATCAAATTGGTGTTTTAAAAGACTTAGGTTGTTGTAATTGAAAGTAATGGAAGGCAGCCCAGAAGTAGTGAGGAAAGAAAAAATTAACACATATAAAATAAGGTGTAATTTATTGGAATCCTTCCTCCTTTCCTTTATGTTGTTTGTTGGACTTAATAAAAATAATATATTAGGGGTATATCTATATTTATATGTATATACATTACTTTTATATATATCCCTAATATATTATTTTTAATTTCATTATAAATAGTTAATTAAGGTAGTTGTTTCACCATAATATGGGTTTTCTTAGGATTTTTTGAAATTTAGACAGATTATTATTTAAATACTTTTCTGCATCGATTGGTGGCAAAAAAGGAAATTTATGAACAATATTACCAGGGTTATAAAAAACTCAACCAACATTAAACAATAACTAATACATTTTTTAAGAAAATTTTAATTCATAGTTACAACACAGTTTCTGAGATAATAATTAATAAATAATAAAAAATTTACACTAGTAACAAGCTGGAAACAAGGCATGTATTTAACCTAAAAAGTGGGTTAACTTTAGTACAAATTAATTTAGAATTCCGCGGAGTAGATTCGCGAGCAAATCTACTAAACGGAATTTCAAATATAGAAATTATCAAATTAATTAAATTAATCTTTAAGAAATTCAAAGATATTTTTATAAAGCGAAATTTTAGAGAATACTTAGCCAGACTACCGTTTTATAAGAACCATTGAGGTCCAGCTGATTCTCCATCTATCATCTCTCTATGTAAGAATAGACTTGTAAAAAGCGTCTGGATCGAGGGAGTAATATATAAGAACTTGAGATGCCATGTCCCTCTAGGTGGTCCGTGGTGGGGTATCATGCGGGCTATACGCGGATTGATACCGGGTAACACCTAGATGGACCATATCTTTTTTCGCCTCTCTTGGTTCAGGATGGAGAATCAGCTGGACCTCAATGGTTCTTATAAAACGGTAGTCTGGCTAAGTATTCTCTAAAATTTCGCTTTATAAAAATATCTTTGAATTTCTTAAAGATTAATTTAATTAATTTGATAATTTCTATATTTGTATAAATATACTAGAAAAACAAATTTATTTATAATTTGTTAAAAATTCCGTTTAGTAGATTTGCTCGCGAATCTACTCCGCGGAATTCTAAATTAATTTGTATCATCTCTCTATGTAAGAATAGACTTGTAAAAAGCGTCTGGATCGAGGGAGTAATATATAAGAACTTGAGATGCCATGTCCCTCTAGGTGGTCCGTGGTGGGGTATCATGCGGGCTATACGCGGATTGATACCGGGTAACACCTAGATGGACCATATCTTTTTTCGCTCTCTTGGTTCAGGATGGAGAATCAGCTGGACCTCAATGGTTCTTATAAAACGGTAGTCTGGCTAAGTATTCTCTAAAATTTCGCTTTATAAAAATATCTTTGAATTTCTTAAAGATTAATTTAATTAATTTGATAATTTCTATATTTGTATAAATATACTAGAAAAACAAATTTATTTATAATTTGTTAAAAATTCCGTTTAGTAGATTTGCTCGCGAATCTACTCCGCGGAATTCTAAATTAATTTGTATCATCTCTCTATGTAAGAATAGACTTGTAAAAAGCGTCTGGATCGAGGGAGTAATATATAAGAACTTGAGATGCCATGTCCCTCTAGGTGGTCCGTGGTGGGGTATCATGCGGGCTATACGCGGATTGATACCGGGTAACACCTAGATGGACCATATCTTTTTTCGCTCTCTTGGTTCAGGATGGAGAATCAGCTGGACCTCAATGGTTCTTATAAAACGGTAGTCTGGCTAAGTATTCTCTAAAATTTCGCTTTATAAAAATATCTTTGAATTTCTTAAAGATTAATTTAATTAATTTGATAATTTCTATATTTGTATAAATATACTAGAAAAACAAATTTATTTATAATTTGTTAAAAATTCCGTTTAGTAGATTTGCTCGCGAATCTACTCCGCGGAATTCTAAATTAATTTGTATCATCTCTCTATGTAAGAATAGACTTGTAAAAAGCGTCTGGATCGAGGGAGTAATATATAAGAACTTGAGATGCCATGTCCCTCTAGGTGGTCCGTGGTGGGGTATCATGCGGGCTATACGCGGATTGATACCGGGTAACACCTAGATGGACCATATCTTTTTTCGCTCTCTTGGTTCAGGATGGAGAATCAGCTGGACCTCAATGGTTCTTATAAAACGGTAGTCTGGCTAAGTATTCTCTAAAATTTCGCTTTATAAAAATATCTTTGAATTTCTTAAAGATTAATTTAATTAATTTGATAATTTCTATATTTGTATAAATATACTAGAAAAACAAATTTATTTATAATTTGTTAAAAATTCCGTTTAGTAGATTTGCTCGCGAATCTACTCCGCGGAATTCTAAATTAATTTGTATCATCTCTCTATGTAAGAATAGACTTGTAAAAAGCGTCTGGATCGAGGGAGTAATATATAAGAACTTGAGATGCCATGTCCCTCTAGGTGGTCCGTGGTGGGGTATCATGCGGGCTATACGCGGATTGATACCGGGTAACACCTAGATGGACCATATCTTTTTTCGCTCTCTTGGTTCAGGATGGAGAATCAGCTGGACCTCAATGGTTCTTATAAAACGGTAGTCTGGCTAAGTATTCTCTAAAATTTCGCTTTATAAAAATATCTTTGAATTTCTTAAAGATTAATTTAATTAATTTGATAATTTCTATATTTGTATAAATATACTAGAAAAACAAATTTATTTATAATTTGTTAAAAATTCCGTTTAGTAGATTTGCTCGCGAATCTACTCCGCGGAATTCTAAATTAATTTGTATCATCTCTCTATGTAAGAATAGACTTGTAAAAAGCGTCTGGATCGAGGGAGTAATATATAAGAACTTGAGATGCCATGTCCCTCTAGGTGGTCCGTGGTGGGGTATCATGCGGGCTATACGCGGATTGATACCGGGTAACACCTAGATGGACCATATCTTTTTTCGCTCTCTTGGTTCAGGATGGAGAATCAGCTGGACCTCAATGGTTCTTATAAAACGGTAGTCTGGCTAAGTATTCTCTAAAATTTCGCTTTATAAAAATATCTTTGAATTTCTTAAAGATTAATTTAATTAACTTTAGTACTTTTTTTGACGTTTCAGCCATTGTCGCAACAGCTTTCAATCGGTTATTAAGAACTTTTTGTTTAATAAATCTCCCTTTATAATGTACTTTATCGGAAATTTCTATGATAAAGTATATACAAGCTCGGACAATGTTGCCAGATTTGTCAAACGAGCACGGGATTGGCTAATAGTGGTACATAACAAAGTTTTGGGCTTATGAATTATGAATCCTTATTGTCTGTTACTCTATACTCTAGTATTAACTTTTTGCTAGTAGTATTGTCGCGAAACAACTACCTTAAATACATATTTTAATTTTATTGTTGTGTTACATTATTGTTGGTAATAATAAAAAAAACTTTCTAGATTCAAACGAATATAAAACATGTTTTTTTTTCAATTTAAAAAAAAGCTGACGTGTTCTGATGTGGCCATCCACTTGACTTTATCATACCAACCTGGGCCCTAAAATTATTTATAATCATGTAAGGGGGGGGAGTTAGTTTTTGTATTTTTAGACTTCTGGAGGTCCACTGATTATGTATACAAAATTTGGTTGAGTTTGCTCAAATGGCCTAGATTTTTAAATTTTTAACCCCCCCCCTCCTCCACCCCTTAATTTTTGGTCGATATGCACCAAAATCTAATCAGCTCTTAAACTCAATGGACCAAAACTACGTGTGAAATTTGGTTTCGATATTCACACTAGTTTTTGAGCTAGCTCGTCCACCAAATATTGGTAACGCACAGACTATCAGACATTTTGATAAAACAATTATTATCTCAAAAAATATAATTTTTTTGATGTTCATTTATAAGAGCTTTTTTGTAGAACAAAATACCATGGCTTCGCTAAATTTTTTTAATCAAAATAGTTTTAGCCGTTTTTGAGATATTTCGAAAAAAGAGAAGGAAAAAAACCACTTTTTTCATGCACGATTACAATACTTGACCATACCCTGTATGGTAAAGTAAAAAATTCCAAAATTGATTTTTCAAAAATATCTTGAATTTGACTATGATTTTTACAAATTTAAAATTCTTGCGAATTTCCAATTTAATTATAATCAACAACAATAATTTAACAATTAATATCTAATAATTAATCAAATAAAAATAATTATTCAACAATATAAATCGATTTCATTTTAATGAGGTTTAATTATTAAATGAAAAAATTACAATATTTGAAAATAATTTCTTAATGACTAATCCGGTCCTAATAATAAGATTCTACTAAGGTCAACTACTACCAATTCACCTGACAATTTCTTTATAATTTGTGACTTGGGGCTTTCATTATTCTATTTGAAGGACAAACAGACAAAAGGGGAGGGGGGTGCATTTTTAATTAAATCAGAAATACATACACCTACATGTAGTTAGTTAGTATTTATTTATTTACTAAAGTACCACAGAGAAAATGAAATTAAAGTAAATTTTTAATATTAAATACATTTAATTAATTATTTGGTAGATATATTATATGGAAGAAATAATTAAATAAATGAATGTTGTATACTTAAAGTAGAAGCAGGTTATTTGAAGACCATCAATAGAGGCAGGGAGTGAGTAGTGTCTATGCCGGCTGGCTGGCCGGTTAACGGCGCCTAAGACCCTAAGAGGCTCGTCTATCGGCCAGGGGTAGGTATGCAATCACATGACTGACGGGGGGGGGGGGTGTCTCGGGGGTGCGGTTGGGCAACTTCTCCTCCACGGGGACATTAATGCCTGGTATTGCTAATAGGGGGCGTTGCCTGCGAGCAATGCATAGAGAAGGCCCTTTGGGCTTACGTCATCTACAGGCAGACAGACATTTAATATGCAATTACCACAAACGGCCGACCTCAATTATTTAATAAAGGCTTCTCTCTTCAAACAGACAATTATTATTACTCCCTCACTCTTATTAGAACAAGAAGAAAAAATCTGGCGAGATTAAACACGGCACATGCTCCATTTGTGAAAGGGGCATGCATGTCCCCCTGGCGGGTGCCCTTTATTCCTATAAATACTGCGTTTTGCTAGGAATAGTCCAGTCAAATTCTACTCAAATGGGCCCCTATGAAGCAAGTTTTGGGGTAGATCTGATTTTTTGCATATATAGTATATGTTTTTTGAGGCGCTGAATCCAAATCTGAGGTCTCCCACAAAAATTTTGTGAAGCAACATTGTGGAAAATGAAAAAAAAGTGGAAATTTCCATTTTTGGCGGTTTTATGCTTATAACTCAAAAACTATCAATTTTTCATAAATAACCTTACTATTCAAAATGAAAGTTCATAAAATTTCCTACAAATTTCATAATTCAGGTTTTTTCTACGACCAACGTTTCGTGTAAGTTTTTGACCTTGGCTGCCCACCCCGGATCACCAAAAAACTCGCACTTTTTTCGATATTTTCGCATTTTGACCATGAAAGAGCACGTTTTTGTTATTGTTATTATCAAATTTCATATATTTAATGATATTTCACTAATAGTCGAGTGGGTAAAGCACATGCCTCGTAATCAAGCTAGCCCGGGTTCAAGCAATCCTATTTTAGTCTGATCCCTACATATTTGAAAATAAACTAAAATATGTAGAATCGCGATAAAGCCAAAAAAAAAAAAAACATTTCCACAAGCCCGATTTTTTTTTAAATTCATCCACTTATTTATTTTTAATATTCCCGTTTACAACAAAATCTGCTTACCTCGACATTAGCGCTAGCCCTTTGTGGATAAGTGTGCAAAACAAAAACAAAAAACAAAATGGCGGCCAAGTCGCCTATCTATTTTTCTTTTATCTATGGGCCGAAAAGTCAAAAAAAAGACAGCAGCTTTTCCAGCGGCCATCGAAATAAACTGGAAATAACTATTTTGAACGTTATTTTCAAATAAACTCACGCTATTGGCGGTGGCTTCGGCCATCACCGATTCAAAAAAGCGTGACGTTTCAACTATTTCAATTTTAGATAGAAGAAGTAAACATTCAAAATAACAAAATTTCTTAGAGAATTAGACAGAAATCAAGTTTCTATGATGTGTGGTTTTTATTTTATGTAGGAAAACCTGCAATTGTTTCAACCTCATTGCGGCACGGGTTACACTTGTCCATTTAAGATGAATAATTGCCAATCTAGTTTTTTAGCCAATTGGTAATAATTCGGGAGGTAAGCCGCAAAAATTTGAAGATTTGTTTCTATGAGATTTTCTATTATAAATAGACTTTGTATTTAGGCAAATTTTCCGTATTAGGCCGTTTCAAATTTTTAATTTTAGTTTTTTCACTCCACCCTATTGGACACCCCTGGATAGGGTCTTATATTGAGGCCTATAACTCCGTCGCTTATGCCCGATTGAGCTTAGGTAAAAATTTACTTTGTCGTAAAATAGAAACTCAACATGAATGAATTCGTAATAAAAATTGAGAAACTCTGCCCTTAGACTAACAGATCGTCAGTCAAGGGGGGGGGGGGGTAAAAGGGGAGTGTTGTATGCAGAAGGGAGGGGGGTAGAATGAAAGAAAGAAAGTTGTTTGCCCCTCGAGTGTAGATTTTAAAAGCTTTTTATTTAATTTTATTTCAACTTTATCCCTGGCTCTCTACTGATTTTTTTCTTTATTTTCTGTCTTGTTTTTTTATATTTCAAACGAAACAAAATATATATATATATATATATGGTTGGTGGGGGATAGGTGGGTGGTGAGGGGGCGGAAATGAAATTATCTGTCACCTTTGAAGTTTCTTTCTAATTTCCATTTATTTATCTATTTATTTATTTTTTGTATTATTTCTTTTTTTAGTTTATTTAATAAAATACTCCCCCTGTTCGTTGAATGGATTTAGAAACAGCAGAGGGGGCGGGGGTCTCTCTCTCAATGGCTCTGGCGCTTTCTACTATTTATTTTTACTTCTATTTTATTTTTAATATATACTTCATCCATCCATATACACACACATATATATATATATATATATAAGTACACAGACAGACAGACAGACAGAAGACGGACGGACGGACTTGAACGAAATCCCCCCTCTCAGAGTTTATTTTTTTTAACCTTTTAAAGTCTGTTTCAAATGCGAGAACGTTCCAAGCAACTAAAAAAAAGGGTTTTATTTATTTATTTTATTTTTTCAAATATATCCAGCCATATACATATACATATACATACACATATTATATTATGTTATATTAAATAGAAGAACAAACTTGAGAATTAAATACAGAAAGAATATTTTAAAAAATAAAAAACTTTTTTTTCATCAAATGTACTAAAAAGTATAAAATAATTTTTTCTTCAGCTGGATTTAAATATATCAGGCCTGGACAACCCATGTTTTGTCTCTCTGATGCTTAAATCTTATTATATTAAACGAGCAATTCTTGTATATTTGAATCTTTGTTCTATTTTGAAACAAAATCTATTAACAAGTTTTGAGAATGAGAAAGCGATCTGGCTAGGTTTGGACCTTGACAAATTTAATCTTAATTGATCTTTTCTTAATTAAAGTAATTATTGATATATGAAAATATCAATAAAAAAGTTTGTTTACATTTTTTCAATATTAATTGTTTTTTTTTTAATTTTAAAACCCAACTAATAGGTTATAGCAAATATTAATAAATAAATATTAAAATTAGGATTTTTTTGTTTGGGGGGATTCGTGAAAGGGTCAATATGGAATTGGAATAATTATCGGAAAACAGTTTTTTTTTTATTTAATTAGTTTTTTCATCTTATTAAAAACAAGGACTAAAAAGATGATCAAGAACAGTCGATGGTGGAGAAGTAATCTCCGAAGTCGAAGCTCAAATACAATGTATACAATAATTCATGTAAAATAATTGGTTTAGTAAAATTAAAAAAATTTACTGTGTGATGTAATTTATGTACGGCCCCTTATATTAGATACATTTGCAAAGAATAGACATTTATTAGATACTTTTGGATATTTTTTTCCTTCGTCTTCAATAAAGCATGCGCGGATCCAGGGGGTTACGGGGCGACCGCCCCCCCCCCAAAGCATTGGAGATCAACATTTTTTATATGTTTATTTAAATTTTTTTTTTTTTATAACATTAAATTTTAAAATTGAAGAAAATAAAGTTTTATACGGGGGGGGGGGCGACTCTGACCCCCTCCCGCTTGGACAATTCGATCGCGACACACTTCCGAGATCAAAAGTAGATCTTATAAACCGGCGACCGCCCCCCCCCCCAAATTAGAGGTCTGGATCCGCGCCTGCAATAAAGGTTTTTATAAATAAAAATAAAAATCCTCTACATCTGATGCCAACTGACCAGGGCAACTTGCCTACACCCCCGCTTATTATTAAATACATTAATTAACTACATACTATCAAACTTGGGCCCTGTCTCGATTCTTCTTGCAGAAATCAAATCTTTTATTTGTTGAGCCCCGGAGCCCTCCAGAAGTTGCCGCCCTCTTGCACCCCCCCTCCCCCTACGATTCGACACCTTTTTACAGGACATAATCTGAGTCTGTTTGGTATACCTAGTCGTTTGAAAAACAGCGTAAATTTCAAGGTCCACAGTATGTCTGCTGAAAAAAGAAACCCTATCAAACACAAACATATGTATCTAAGCGAAACCCTTACCATACTGCTTTCTAAGAATCTCACCAGTTTCTCAACCGACTCTGCTAAAAAAAAGGAACCCTATCGAACAAACATATGTACCTAAGCTAACCCCTAACATGCTGCTTTCCAAGAATCTCACCCGTTTCTCAACCGACTAGGATCATGTGATCGGTTTCCAAATGAAACACTTTTCTAATATAGTCTTTCGACAAATATCGAAATCACACACACTCACTCAGATAGAGGATCTGACCTATCTCTCGGGTATCTGATGCACAGTCAAGCGATATCACCTCGAATGATGGAGATCCCTAATTGGCCTGTCGTCCGGGCAACCCTTCAACCCAGCGATGAGGGTTCTTAAAACTACCAAAAACAACACACCTACGCCAGACTCTACATATGAGTAATACACTTGACATTGCATCCTATACCCAAGACAGTCGGCAATATTCATAATTAAAAATTAAAATGCCTAAAAAAAATAATCATTATAAAATAGGTTCATAAACAAAGAAGTTATGCCTGAACAAACATATCAAAAAAGATCCAATACCAATGAAAAAAAACGGGACCAATCAGAAACTAGACTGAACCCAATGCAAAAAAATCATCAAAATCGGTTCATAATTGGAGAAGATATGAGGTAACATAGACACAAAAAAATCAGTCGAATTGAGAACCTCCTCCTTTTAAAAACAGTAAAAACGCATTGATATATTATTTATTTTTATAAATCCTGGTATAAATTAATAAAAAATCAATATAATTATTGCAAAATGTGTTATATTATACTACATCGAGTTATTTAATCCTAGTCGAGTTCAGACAAATATTTGATGCTTTTTACTTTGTCCAGGTTCTTCGCAAGCTCCAGTGGAGTTCTGCCTTCAGAATTTTTGATATTTCTATCCGCGCCTCTTTCGATCAGCAACTTCTGACTTTCCACTTGGTCGTTAAAAATCGAATAATGAAGGGCTGTACATTTGTCGTTGTTTTGTCTATGTATGTTGGCTCCCTGGTCCAACAAGTACTCTACAATTTCGACATAGCCATGCTTGGCAGCCATAAACAAAGGAGTTGTACCGTATATGTTGACCTGCTCCAGATCTGCCCCCGTCTCGATCATGAATTGCACAATGTCCATATGTCCTTCTCTACAGGCATAGTACAACGCAGTGAAGTTTTCGTCATTTTCGTTTTTCCGATTCAAATTGGCATGGTCTGCATGGTAGAAGAGCCGCACCGCCGGAAGGGACCCTTTGGCCGCCGCGTCCCAGATATCCGTCCTGTTCTCGCGGCTCATCAACTTGCCGACGCCGACCATGTCCGATATCACATTCAGGGAAATTTTCAACTCGCCAATCTGCAAAAGACGAAGGCAATATGTTGTAGTATTGTAAAGTAAAATAAGCTGGTGGTCAAGCAACTTGAAAAAAGTGAAATTTTTCTGACTCCAAAGATTTCAAAAGCTACCTGAACCAAAAATTAAGGAAAAAAAGGTGAATATATTAACTAAAAATAATGTAGAAATTAAAGTAATGAGAAGGTAAAAAATAATTGAAAAATCTACCTCCCGGGTTTAGAAGAAATATAAACTAAAAATTAAAATGAACATGGAACAAAAAGGGAAGAGTCAATTTTCAAACGAATAATTATTTATAGAAAAATAGGTAAAAAAACATAAACAAATAAATCTAACAATTAATGAAATTATTAACAATGATGTAGCAGATAATGAATAAATTTAATTATATTCAATTAGATTGCAATCTTATAAACTTAAGCGTAAGGAGAATTGGATAAATATATACAGGGTGGTGACTTGGCCGACGCAGCATAGCGATTACAATGTTAATTTTTGAATGTGCATTTATTTGCTCCCCTAATTATTTTAGAGTTAAAGTTCTTATAGGTTTTTTGTAGAGAAAAAAATACTGAATCCGAACATATTTTTGTTTTCAAATTTTGAAATTTCAGAACCGTAATAATCAACATTATAAATAATTGTATTTTTACAAAAATCACTGAGGCCATGGAATTATTAAAACAAACAAGGCATTTTCATTTGTTGTTTCTATTTGACGTTTGTTATATTTGAACTTTTTAAAATCAGTTCTTATTAGAATTTATTGATTCCTATAATGAGAAACTCGTTAAATTTGAATGGGCTGAGTTTTGTATTCGTCATTGATAAATAAAAATAGTAGATTCACGTAGATGAAGTTTAGAACGAGCTTTTAAATTTTCACAAGAATAATCAACGAAATTATAAGTAATATTTTTAAACGTAATTAAAACAATAAAATTAGTAAGGTAAACAGAATTTAATTTTTTAACATAATTAACAAATGCATAAAATTATAACAAAAAATAACAATCATAGCAAATGTTCGAATAAACCACCATTTACCACTAAACAATGAGACAATGATTTACCACTAAACAACAGTTTTGTTTTATAATCATAGATTTGTTCACCAATATGTATCCATTTTGAGACTAGTATAAACAATAAAACTTAAACAATCGACAACAATAAAAGTTTTGAATTTAAATTTTTTAAATAAATATCTACATTTTTAAAATCATTTTTTTGGACTTTTAAATTATGAATTAGACAAAATCTGATGTAATTATCTTTTAGAATTTTAATTTTGCTCAGTTTGTTGTATTCTAATAATTATGCTCTAAAATAATCACTAAAGACATCACTATTAAACGTCAAATAGAAACAACAAATGAAAATTCCTTGTTTGTTTTAATAATTCTATGGCCTCAGTGATTTTTGTAAAAATACAATTATTTATAATGTCACGAGGGGGTGGGGGGTTATCAAGGGGCAAAGGGGGGCAATGTAACTCATGTACTAGGGAAATTGGGCTTTATATTATTACGTTAATTTTAATTTAATCTGCTTCGCTATTTGTTGATGGGGTGGGTGTGTCCCTCAGTGTCTGATCCAAGTGGCGCGTCCCTAAAATGGAGAATGAAATTTTAGGTGATGAGTGAAGGATGTAGGGAAATGGGCTTCCTGGTACTAATACTATAAATAATGATATACAGACCAGCGGTTACGAGAGACAATGAGATAGTTTTATTGAGTGACTGTACAATGAACTCTGGTATTGGTATCCAGCTATGATATCTGTATTGCAAGCGAAGACCTGAAGAGGAGGCTCAGGTGTGTATGTACTCGTGGTATGTTCCTTGTAATAGATGAATAAGCGCGTAGGTGTGTGTGTCACTCCGCCGTAGGTAGAGGTATGTATGCAATTATATGTATCCTGTCCAACTCCAATAGCAGTGGTATAGGCGTATATGTAAGAAACAGTTGAACTCTCCTATGCACTCCTTGCCTTGTGTGTATATCCACTTGTAAGGCAGAAGTCTATATATATATATATAAGAAGAAGTCTGTATTCTCGCTTCTACTCACTCTCTGAAGTCAATCACGGAGGAACTTGAATGTAAAAGTGTATTTGTATGTCTTCTATTCAACTCCAATAGCAGTGTATGTTCACTCGCTAGCCTCTCAGCAGTCAATGCTCTTCTATTATTAATCACTGGTCATTTGCCCAGCTTTCTCAGAACTCATCAGTTTCCCTTGTTCGTTGACTAATAGATTGCCTTAATTAGACTTAATTCTAAATAAAAATAAGACGTTAATTAATTATTCAAATAAATTCCTGTTCAACCCGCAGGACCATTGCAATGTTGATTATTAAGGTTCTGAAATTTCAAAATTTGAAAACAAAAATATGTTCGGATTCAGTATTTTTTTCTCTACAAAAAACCTATAAGAACTTTAACTCTAAAATAATTAGGGGAGCAAATAAATGCACATTCAAAAATTGACATTGTAATCGCTATGCTGCGTCGGACAAGTCACCACCCTGTATAAATAAATGAATAAATTACAATAGATGTTCACCAGTGAGAGATTCTTAAAACTAACAATAAATGGAGCTGTTTCAAAATATAATGAAATAGAAAAATTGCACGTGGCTGGGAAATTAAATTAAATATACAAATGGATTAATCTTACAACTAAGATATAAATACTAGTAATAGGATGAGAACGATGTGAAGAGATGATCGGTGAGATAGCCCCAAAATGGTAAAGCCCGAAATTCGTCCACTGATGAATCCGGTTTCCTCAACAGGAAAAAAAGAAAAGCTGGCCCCCACTGGTCCAGATGAAAGGATAATGGTTGTAATAGAGATGAGAAAGATGCAATCAAGCATGCATCAACAGGGGAAAAATGGTCAGCCAAATGGTCGAGAGAAAAAATGTAAACAGCCAGCCCAGGGGAACAATAATAATCGAATGAATAAAAAAATATTAATTAGTAAACAATTAACAATGACTGATTATCAAGTTGGCAATGGCCAATAGAGATGGCCTGCCGCGCTGTTTAGATGCAAAATTTATAGTATTCGAGACACAAATTATTTTGGCTCGATCAGCTGGCGTGTTCTGATGTGGCCATCCACTTGACTTTACCATACAATCTGGTCCCTCACTTATAATTAATATTTAATAAAATTGATAGAGTTTTTCTTTAGGAGACGCACTGGTATAAATATGCAATTGGATGTTGATGAAAGCAGTCCACGGTGGTTGTAAAAATAAGACTATAGAGGTTTTATTATTTTACATTTATCTGTTAAAACCGACGTTTCGGAGATTTATTCTTATTTTTTGTACTACTTTCATTGACTTTTTGTTACCCTGAAGAAGGAGAGAATAAATCTCCGAAACGTCGGTTTTAACAAATAAATGTAAAATAATAAAACCTCTATAGTCTTATTTTTTTACAACCACCGTGGACTACTTTCATCAACATCCAATTTAATAAAATTATCTATAATCATTTAGGGGAGGGGGGTAGCTTTTGCATTTTTAGACTTCTGGGGGTCCACTGATTATGTATACAAAATTTGGTTGAGTTTGCTTAAATGGCCTGGATTTTTAATTTTTAACCCTCCCACCGCCCCCTTAATTTTGTGTCAATATGCACCAAAATCTAATCAGCTGTTAATCTCAATGGACGAAAACTACGTGTGAAATTTGGTTTTGATATTCACACTGGTTTTTGAGTTAGCTCGTCCTCAAAAATTTCGTAAAGCACAAACTAACTACCAGAGAGACTAACTAACAGACATTTTGACAAAGCAATTATTATCTCGAAAAATATAATCTTTCGATGTTCACTTATTAGGGCTTTTTAGTACAGCAAAACGCCATGATTTCACTCAATTTTTTTAATCAAAATTGTTTACGCCGTTTTTGAGATATTTCGAAAAAAAGAAGGAAAACCCCCACTTTTTTTTCATGCACGATTACAATACTTGACCATACCCTGTTGTCAAATCAAGGGACAGATTTATAAGGGTGTTCCATATTACAACGATAAACTGTGAACAGGGGATAGGGAAATTTAAGATGGTCCTGAAAATAATTTTGTTTTTTAATAAAACTCTCATAGTTTTCGAATTAGAGTGTTTTTTTTTTGAAAATTTTGAAAATCCCTACCCTGCCCTAAATAATGAGATGCCGTGGCTACAAATTTACATATTTTAATTTTTAATTTTTGTTACGGAATCCTGAATAATCCTGGAATTTAAATTAAAACCAGAAGTACTATACTTTTGGAGAAAAAAATATTTTTGCTGGACTTATGTTTAAAAAAATTTTCATCAGCTAACTTTGAATCATCTTTGATGTAAAAAAAGTTTAGTAAACAAGCATGGAAAGTTATTTAAAAAATTGGCCCATTTAGTCAAGTTTTCAAAATTGTTCAGCACTTTGTATTTTCTTATTTAGAAAATAAATATTTGTATTAAGTGGATTCGATGAGCAGTCCAAAAGAAGAAGATAATTTACAGTATCTTTTTATTCATAAATCCGACGTTTGAGGCTATTCCCTCCTTCTTCAGGGTTTTGAAGGAGGGAATAGCCCCCGAAACGTCGGATTTATGAATAAAAAAGATACTGTAAATTATCTTCTTCTTTTTTGACTGCCTCATCGAATCCACTTAATTCACTTATCAGTCCTTCTCCAAAAATTACTCCAATCTTAATATTTCTATTTGACTGGCAAAATTATTTAATTTAAAATCCAAAACCAGGATCAACGATTTGGAAAGGGTCCAGTCAAAAACATTAAGGAAAATGACTATTCCTCCAGCTGGAATCAACAACCATATAATAAGAATCTGACTAAACATGACTTCTCTAAAAGAAACCCTATAAAATAGTGTTAAAAAATTCGAAAATAATGCGCAATCAAATCTGAACCCTCTAATTAACGAAATATACCGGATGTGACACTTCATTTCTCATTTAGTGCTCTTCATTTCATCATTATTCATTTTGTTTTGTTTTTTGTGTTTTTTTTCTTTTTGTATAAATTTGAATTGATAGATTGACGAGTGATGCCCTCTAAGGGAATAGTATTGTAAAACTGGCCTGGGGCGAGCGCTCGTTGGTCAGTTGCTTGCCAGCCAGGGAGTTGTTGATAGCTTTTGATTTTGAAAGTTGATGTTTGACTGCTTACCAAGCAGATTGATTTTGATTATAGTTGAGTTGAGTGGATGATGAGAATAGCAAATTGAATATTGATTTTGAAGTCTGTTGTTGATTGTTGAGAAATTGAGAATAGTGGATTGGTTAAAAATTAATCTTAACCTTTTATTGAATTTGGAGAAGAAACCAAACTTGAACCTTATCATATCATTTCATCGGAGAAAAAACTCTAGTGAACCGAATTGCCACAAACGTCTGCATTCGTCCACGCCAACGCCATTTGTATTATATCTCATTCGTATGTACAAAGCATTATTTTCTATCATTAAAACCATTGTTAATATCCATATCAAAAATCTTTGCCTTTTATTTATTGAAGAAGGAGAAATACACCTTCCTTTTATCTTAATTAAAGATATACAGTCCACACCATTAATTAAACCAGGATCTTCTAGCCAGAGCTGTCCGGCCAGCAAGAAGATTATTTTGGAATTTATCCTCAGTTCATTCTCATATGATCAGGGAAATTGCAAAATTATACACTTTTTATGTTAAAAATAAAAAGTATGAGGTTTTTATCAATTTTTTTCCCTTACCAAAATAAGGAGTAACAAAAATATGTTAAAAATTAAAAAAAAAATGGACATTCGATGGTGAGGCTTTTTGGGCCTCGAGGTCGAAGTTTTTTTGTATTTCTGAAACATTTGTAATTTCTTTGTATTGGATAATAAAGGTCTTTATTTATTTATTATTAGTTAATTTAAAAACATATTTTGATAATGTATTTTTATTTAATATCTTAATCAATTATGTCGCATTCTTAATTGAACTAATCTTTGGTTATTATAGTTATATTATAGTATTAATGTCTATAATAGCCAAAGATTAGTTCAATTAAGATGCGACATAATTGATTAAGATATTAAATAAAAATACATTATCAAAATGTGATTTTAAATTAAATAATTTTGCCAGTCAAATAGAAATATTTTGGATATATGGCTATTAAAAAATGTCATAAAAATACTGTTTATAAAAAAATTAAAACCGACTTCAAAAAATAAATGCGCAACAAATAAAATAATAATAACTCAAAATGAAATAAAATTCACTAAAAGGTATAAAATAATTATTATGTATATTATTTAGTTACAACTAAACGACGAAATATTAACATGAAATATCTTTTTGAAGTCGGTGCCAAACATATACCTTTTATGAATCGAACTCGACGGATCTTACTTAGTACGTTTGGCGGGTACGCTCGCTTATAGGTATAGTTTGTTTGGTACCGACTTCAAAAAGTGATTTCATGTTAATATTTCGTCGTTTAGTTGTAACTAAATAAGATACATAATAATTATTTTATACCTTTCAGTGAATTTTATTTTATTTTTGAGTTATTATTATTTTATTTGTTGCGCATTTAATTTTTTTTTAGTCGTTTTTTTTTTATATAAAAATTATTTTTATTTTTCTCTTTTTAGTGATGTTATTAATTGTGACTTAAGATAATACCTTGCATGCATCTCGTAAGAGAAAGCGTCGGGCGAATGAATCGAAAGATGATAATAAAATTCAATTCATAAATATAGAAATTCTTTGGAAACGTTTGCCGGTTTTAAATAAACGTTTTCAGATTGTTTTTTGTTTACTTTATTTATAAAAGATTTTATTTATTATAGTTAATATCGATTATTTGCTCAAAAGAATTGGAGATTTACGTTCTTTTGTCATTGATCAAATCATCAGAACTTGTCCAAATTAATATAGAACCACCCGTAAGGTACCTCCTTTCCAATAAAAAAACAATCATCGAAATCGGTCTACGAGGCAACAAGGTCTCGCTGAACATACATAAAAATAAATAAATAGGTATCTTGACTACCTTGGAGCTATACTGATCCAAAAGCAGAAAGAATCATTAAAATCGGTTCATAAACAAAGAAGTTATGCCTGAACAAACATAACAAAAACAATGAAATTTATATTTTTACCAATCGGAAACTATACTAAATCCAATGCAAAAAAATCAACAAAATCGGTTCACAATTGGCGAAGAAATCAGAGGTAACAGATACAAAAAAAATCAGTCGAATTGAGAACTTCCTCCTTTTTTAAAGTCGGTTAAAAAAATGAAGGGAATCAAAAATTAAAATTTTTCAAACCGTCCAATTTAACGTGGACTGCCTCATATACAATCTCTGCTTCTTCGGGGTTTAAAAGGGTTAACGAAAAAACCTCCTTCGTACTTTCCAGTACAATAAAATTAAAAATTTTATCCGAATGAATAAGAATTTGAAAATAATAGCTGGATGGGCTACCTTAGCCTCGCCGGTTAAGATATAAATTAAATTCATAAATATAGAAATTCTCTCGAAACGTTTGCGGGTTTTAAATGAATGTTTTAAGATTTTTTTTATAAAAGATTTTATTTATTATAATTTCGGTTATTTGGTCATAAGAATTGTAGATTTACGTTATTTTGTCATTGATCATATCTTCAGAACTTGACCAAATTAATATGGTACCACCCCTAAGGTACCCTCTTTCCAATAAAACAAGCATCATTAAAATCAGTCCATAAACAAAGAAGTTATGCCTGAACAAACATAGCAAAAAAAGGTCCAATACCAATGAACAAAAAACGGGACCAATCGGAAGCTAGACTGAATCCAATGCAAAAAAAATCATCAAAATTGGTTTACAATTGGCGAAGATAGGAGGTAACATAGAAACACAAAAAAAAAATCAGTCGAATTCAGAATCTCCTCCTTTTTTGAAGTCGGTTAAAAATGAGAAAAAATTTATCTCAATATTCTTTTGATTAATATTATCAAATCGAAGATTTTTATTTGAAAATTAACCTCATTATTAACAATTTTTTTATTAAAAAATTTAGTATTCAAAAGTTGTCACTCTGCAGAAATACAAAAGATTTTTTCGTAGATCAACCAGATAGATAAGCTGTCTCGAATTCCCTTAAAAGGTTTAACGAAGCAACTTTCGTACAATAAAATTAAAAAATTTTATCCGAATGAATAAGAATTTGAAATTATTAGGTGGATGGGTTACCTTAGCCTCGCCGGTGACCGGGGGTGGCGGTACATGTGTATAACTTGTAGTATTTACGTATCTGTATCCAGCAGAAACCCCAAAATCGTATCGAGCTGAGAGAAAAGCGCAACAGTACAGAACCTGAAGGGCGTGCATCTCGGCGGGCGTTTCGGTTTCTTTCTGTGCTCTCTCTCATGCGTCATTTGCATTTTAAATACCCCCACCCCTTCACATTCCTCCCACTCCTTAATATCAGCCAAAGAGAAGGAAAATAGTATATTTATCATTGAAAAGCGATATAAAATAATTTCTCAGAGGAAATTGCGAAATTTGTATGCTGCAGTCCCTGATACCAAAATTTAATCATATCATTTCCGCCAGATGGACAATCACTATTTCAAGGATTCCTAATGTACAGATTACAATATAATTGGACTAGAAAAAACTTTGACTAATTGTGCTCAAATGGGCCCCTTATGAGGAAAGTTTTAGGGTAGTTCTGATTTTTTGCATATATATATATATATGTTTTGGGGGGCGGTGAATACAAATCTGAGGTCACCCATTAAAATTTCGTGACACAACATTGTAGAAAATGCAAAAAATGTTAAAATTTTCATTTTTTGGAGGTTTTTTTGCTTATAACTCGAAAGCGATCAACTTTTTCGTAAATAACCCTCATATTCGCAATGAAAGTTCATAAAATTTCCTACAAATTTTATTTTTTAGTATTTTTTTTTCAAACAACCGTTCGCGTTCAAGCACAAAATACATCCCCGACCGAATCACCCAAAAACTCGCACTTTTTTCAAAATTTTCCCTTTTTGACCATGAAGAAGCAGGTTTTCGATAAAGACCATCCTATACATTTTTAAACTAGATTACATTTGTTACAATTCAAAGTTTCATTTTAATTGGATAAATGGTAATCCGCGCCGCAATGAGGTTGAAGTTTTGAAAAACTGCAATCTTTTGCAAAAAATCAAAGTTTTTCCTTCATAAAATGAAAACTACTAAGCCTAAAAACTTGATCCCTGTCTCATTTTTTAGGAAATTTTATTACCTTGAACGGTTGCTTGGACTACTTTTTTTAAAAAAGTCTTAGATTTATAGATATCTAGCATTTTCCATGACAGGGAATTATTTATTTTTGATTAAAATCGAAGTTTTTCCTTCATAAAATGAAAACTACTCATCCTAGAAACTTAATTCTTATGATATTGTCTAGGGAACTTTGATGATTTAAACGTTTACATTAATTACTTTTTTTAATAAAACTCTTAGACTTATAGATATCTAGCATTTTCCATGACAGGAAATTATCTATTTTTTCAAAAAATTGCAGTTTTTCCTTAATAGAATGAAAACCAATCATCGTAGAAACTTGATTCCTGTCTCATTCTCTAGGAAATTTTATTTACTTAAACGCATATTTGGACTACTTTTTTAATAAAACTCTTAGACTTATAGATATCTAGCATTTTCGATGACAGGAGATGATCTATTTTTTTAAAAAATCGAAGTTTTTCTTCATAAAATGAAAACCACTTATCCTAAAAACTTGATTCCTATCTCATTCTGTAGGAAATTCTATTGACTTGAACGTTTACTTGGACTTCTTTTTTAATAAAACTTTTAGATTTATAGATATTCAGCATTTTCCATGACTCTTCTGACGATTGGAATCATATCCTGTGATGGAAAATTCTAGGTAGCTGTAGTTACTGTAGTTAGCTAATTACAATTAATAAACGCTTTCTTGTCCTTCTAATTTCTTTTTTCTCTTTCATTGGTTGATTGTTTTTTTTTTTTTTTTTTTTTGCTGCAATTTGTCTTTGGGGGGAAGTCAGCGGTGGGGGTCATAAATCAGCTGAAGCCATGGTGTGCTTTGGCGTTTTTGGCAGCCAACACACCACTCACTCGGCTCAACTGGCAACTAATAACAAATTTATCTTTGGGAAATGAAAGAGAGAGAAAGTAAAGAATGTTTAAGATAATAAAATTAGTCAAATGGAAATTAACGAGCCAGATTTTGAGAGAGCGAGAAGGAATAGGATTATTTATGCCCCTAGGAAGCGAGCAGCCTTCCTTCCCTTTGCAAGGGTCCTTGTCTAATATTCACTCCTTTAAAAACACTCCTACATTTATTATATAAACTAGCTGATGACGACCGGACTTTCGGCCTGGTGTCACATTGACCCTGGACCTCCTCCTCCCCCCACACACAAAATATAGTCACTAAAATCGAAAATAAATGATTTGATTTACCCAATCGTTTTTACACGCTTTATATTACCTTCCCCTGTATCTTTCTATCAATGTGATTTTTGTTCTGTTAATGAAATTATATAAAAATAATTAAAATAAACATGCTGTTAAATTCCGCAAACATTTCTCTATAAAAATAATTGTTTACCTACTCAATTTAAATGAAATTATATAAAAATAATTAAAATAAACATGCTGTTAAATTCCGCAAACATTTCTCTATAAAAATAATTGTTTACCTACTCAATTTAAAATGAAATTATATAAAAATAATTAAAATAAACATGCTGTTAAATTCCGCAAACATTTCTCTATAAAAATAATTGTTTACCTACTCAATTTAAATGAAATTATATAAAAATAATTAAAATAAACATGCTGTTAAATTCCGCAAACATTTCTCTATAAAAATAATTGTTTACCTACTCAATTTAAATGAAATTATATAAAAATAATTAAAATAAACATGCTGTTAAATTCCGCAAACATTTCTCTATAAAAATAATTGTTTACCTACTCAATTTAAAATGAAATTATATAAAAATAATTAAAATAAACATGCTGTTAAATTCCGCAAACATTTCTCTATAAAAATAATTGTTTACCTACTCAATTTAAATGAAATTATATAAAAATAATTAAAATAAACATGCTGTTAAATTCCGCAAACATTTCTCTATAAAAATAATTGTTTACCTACTCAATTTAAATGAAATTATATAAAAATAATTAAAATAAACATGCTGTTAAATTCCGCAAACATTTCTCTATAAAAATAATTGCTTGACTACTCAATTTAAATTAAATTATAGGAGTATAAAAATAAAAACATTTCATGCTGTTAAATTTCGCAAATTTTTCTCTATAAAAATAATTAAGACTAAAAAGGAAAAAAGTAAATTATAATGTATTTGAAAATCCAAGGTCAAAAGATCGCTATGTTAAGATTTGCCGATGACATTGCCCTTCTAGGAAGCAATAAAAAAGAATTAGAGGACGCCTTGAATGGAATTAACCAAATCCTAATAGAAGAAATCAAAATGAAAATAAACAAGAATAAAACCAAGGTCCTAGTATGTACAAAAAAAGAACAAACGAGACAGGAATGCATCAAAATTAACCAAGAAAACCTAGAAGGAGTTAAGGAATTCCGCTACCTAGGAAGTAAAATAACATGGGATGGGAGGAGCAAAAACGAAATTAAATCAAGAATTGCCCAAGCAAAAATGGGGTTTAATTCAAAACAAAAACTACTATGCTCCTCCTCAATCAGCTTAGCAAACAGGAAGTTGCTATTGAAGACATATGTATGGAGCATAGCCATGTACGGGTGTGAAACCTGGACAATTGGAAAAGCGGAGAGAAAGAGATTGGAGGCTTTCGAAATGTGGTGCTACAGAAGAATGATGAATATCAAATGGATGGATAAAATTACAAATGAAGAAGTTCTTGGAAGAATCGGAGAAAGAAGAACCTTGTGGAAGAGTCTGAAGAAGAGAAGAGGTCAGATGATGGGGCACACACTGAGACATGGGGGACTGCTTAGGGATATCTTGGAGGGGAGGTGGGAAAGAAAAGGGGAAGGGGAAGACCCAGATTAGAATATTTCAACCAAATAATTGGGGATATGGGATGCCAGACATTTAGAGAGGTTAAACAGCTGGCGGAGGACAGAGTCGAGTGGAGACGGATTGTTGCATCAAACCAGTCTTAGGACTGTATACTCAATGATGATGATGATGAAAAAACTAAAAAACATGCTTCTAAAAAGTACAAAATAATGTAAAAAAAAATCCACAATCACAATACTTCTTCAAGGCCTTTTAGAACAATGAAACAAACAACCTATTGTCTGCCTGGGTATAAAAGGAAAAGGGAAACCTTTTTAAAACCCTAAGAATGGGATTTGTCTACCTGAGGATAATTAATTGGATTACGAAAATAATTTCTTGATTATTTTTTATTCTATTAAATCAATAAGGTTCTTTAAAAAACAATTATAAAACGTTTATTAATAATTCTAACGTTTAATCACAATAGTTCTTCAAGGCCTTTTTGAGAACAATGAATTAAGCCAACCCATTGTCTGCCTGGGTACAAAAGTAAAAGATTAACCTTTTTTAAAACCCTAAGAACGGGATTTGTCTACCTGGAATAATTTATCTGTTTACGAAAAACCCATCAAAAACAATTTTGTCGAAGATGAAACCGTGACAGATCGAATTGTCACCACAAAAACCCCCTAACCCGTGAAATTTATCAAAATCGGTAGAGTCGTTTTCAAAATAGAACCAAGATACAAATATATAAACAAATATATATATACAAACAAATAAATATACATTTTTTGCTCGTTTAATAAGAGTAGATAGATAGAACGGTTATTTACAAAATATGGATCGTTTTCTAGTTATAAGCGGAAAAACTGGTAAAAGTCCGAAAATTTCGATGTTTTTTTGGCCACCAAAAGTTGTCCCCCACACTTTCGAGGTCGCAAACTTAGATTTTGCATACCCACACCATACCAAAAGACCCTAGTACCTAGTAAAATAAATCTTCTCCCGCAATTAATGTAAGCTGAAAGAATTATGTTCTTTTTTAATTTCTTGAAGTACCTATTTGTTTTAATAAAAAAAATTTCCACTAATTAAATATTTTGGTTTGAGGATTGACCCTCCCCACATAAAAATTTTCTGGTTACGCCACTGCATTGGCCGTAATAAAAAATTGATCTTCAAAAACCCCATGTTATTTAGATAGGCAAGTTCCATCGCTGTGCGGGGCACATTTTTTATAATACTATATATAATAGCCTCTAGATTAATTTGTAACAACGCTGAGAGAATTTTCTTTAAAAAACCCTCTTGCCTAGAATCGAACCGACGAACTCTTGAACTATTTTTTTTTTTAATTTAAAATCTTTATTTACAATTATATACATTTTTTTATAAATACATTATTATTAATTAGTATATTATAATACAAATAGTACATACAATTATCTTACAATGTAGTTTATTAATTAATTTTTATTTTTTACTCTTAAACTAAGTGCATCAGCTCTAGCCATTGCACCAATGCAACATTAATATTTATATCTTAATTTCTGTTACTAAAACTATATATTTTTGATTTAGACTTTGTGTCGAGATCAAGGGCGGATCCAGGGGGGGGGGGCGGAGAGGGCGACCGCCCCCCCCCCCCATAGAGGCCTGTGCCTGGCAAAAAAAATAACATTTTTTTTTTTAATCTTGGACAATTCGATCGCGACACACTTTCGAGATAAAAAGTATATCTTATATACATCGGGCACCTTAATACATTCTCCCCCCCCCCATAAAAAATTCCTGGATCCGCCCTTGGTCGAGATAATATTGTATCCATTTGAAATCGAATGAAAATGCAAAAACACCAATAGATTTTAAATTAAGAAACATTAAATATATATTAATTAACGAGGAAAATTTGAAATATAATTGTAATTTGGACTCGAATTTTGAAATGAAAGACTTCAATTCATTTTAAATTAAGAAACATTAAATATATTGATAATTATTCCTCCCCCCCCCCCCCCTCGGCACTCAAAAATTAAAGAGGCGAAACTTTTAAGAGACGATGTATTTTTGGTAGATTACGGGTATACATTTAGAGTGTGGTTTTTTAAAAGGAATAAAGTTTTTGGACCGAGACGCTGCCCGCCAGGGCACCAGCCCGGAGGGCCGAGTTTCGAGGGCGTGCCGAAGGCACGCACGAAAAGCTCGTAAAATAAATAAATGTTAAGATTAATAAATAGATTGATAAATGGTTTGCTATGATGGGTGGGAATGATGATGATGATTCCCGTTATATCCAAGGCTTATCCCAGTTGATCCTCTGAGATAATAATTTTGAATTGAGATTAGACATCACACACACACACACACACACACACACACACACACACATTTGAAACAGAAGTGGTGGTAGTTTTTTGTTTGATCTCTTGTTGTTAATAAATTAGCCGCAGTAACTAAAATAGAAAAATTCCCCCACCAGTCAGAGAGTAGTTAATAAGCCCCCTCCCCCTGGGAGGAACCCCTCGCCCAGTTTGTTTCTCATCAGCCACATCCATCTCTCTCTGTATTCAACATATAACCATTTCCTTCCTTTACTAAAATATTCTCGCCTGGCTGCTTAGTTAACCCGCACACACAAACACACACACCTCACGACTTGCACTTAACCACAAACTATAATAATAATGATAAATTCTTAGAATACTGGGGGCCCACTGATTATGTATACAAAATTTAGTTGACCTTGCTCAAATGGCCTAGATTTTTAATTTTTAACCCCCCTAATTTTGGGTCGATATGCTCCAAAATCTAACCAGCTTTTCCAGAGAACTTTATGCGATATGACCTTCAGGGCGATGAGGGGTTCTTTGATGAATTTTTACAGCTTCAACAGGAGAACTTATAGGGAAATCGCCATGCGCTAGAAATTGTATATAGAAAGAAAAAAAATTTGTAAATATATTATGTAAATACTCCTATAATTAAATTCACCCGACTATGTAAATATTTCTTGTTAGTGGAGGCGCCCACCTGCGTGGCCCAATAAACGAAAAATCAATACACCAAAACCACATGTCAAATTTGGTTTCGATATTCACACTAGTTTTTGAGCTAGCTCGTCCACAAAAATTTGGTGAAGCACAGACTAACAGACATTTTGACAAAACAATTATTATCTCGAAAAATATAATTTTTCTGATGTTTACTTATTTAGGCTTTTTTGTAGACTGAAATGCCATGGTTTCGGCCAATTTTTTTTTATTAATATATTTTCAGCCGTTTTTGAGATATTTCGAGAACAAAAAAAGCAAAAAACCCACTTTTTACAATACTCCAACATAAAGCGTGTAAAAAGTATCAAATCATTTGTTAAAATCCAAAAGCACTAGAGGGGTTAGGAGGGAGGGGGAGGGGGTGCAAATGTGGCGTGCGTCTCTCGGTTGATTCTTTTATGTGTGTGTGTGTGTGTGTGTGTGTGTGTGTTTTCATCCCGAGATGAATCTCTTGAGCAGCCTCCTTTCCTCTTCTGCAAAGCGAATCTTGTCTCGTCCCCCCCTCAATTTCCAAGCCCTTAGTGTGTGTAGGGGGTGGGGGTGGGGGTCTAGAGGGTGGGGTGTAGGGAGGGCGCATATGATGCCAGCAAATTGAGTGTTGCATTATTGAACAACCTCCATCCGTCCGCCATTCCTCCTCCACTTGGGCCAACTTTTTATTAAACTACCCCCCTGCACCCCCTTCACCCCCTCTACCCACCCTTCCCCCCATTGAGTTTCCTTCCCTTTAAATAACCTTATTATATTTTAAAATGTTATTCGACTATGGCGCCCGTTACCGCCCCCGCCCTCTTCTCTTCAAAAAAAAGGGAGGGTTTTGTTGATTCTTTTTTTCCAACCCCTCGGTTTTTATTTCCCCACCCTCTCACATAAAATGCACGGAAATATAAAAAAGTTGTTTAAAAATCGTTCTATAATAGTTGTTGGCAAGGACGTTGTGTATAAAGGCGGGAGGGGGTATTTTAGTAAGGTATTTAATCTACTAAAGGTACCACCTACCCGGAGGGGTAGGCCTCCATGCCCAGGCAGCAACAAATAACAACACAATCAGACAATGAGCCAAGCAATACAGCAACAAATATTTTTTAGGGTTTAAATTACTTATTAGACCCTAGGAAACAAATCGAGCGCTGTAAATCTACTCTGATTAATAAAGAAAAGACAATTAGGTTGTCCTCTGCTTGAAGTAAATAAATAAACATACAGGGTGTCCCGTATCACAACGATAAACCGTGAAGAGGAGATTTTTTTTGAAAATGTTTAAAATTGCTACCCTGCCCTAAATAATGAGATGCTGTGATTACAAATTTACATATTTTATTATTCTAATTTTTGTTACCCAATCCTAGAATAATCCTGCTATTAAGCATAATTAAAAATAGAACAAAAAGTACTATACTTTTGGAGAGAAAAAATATTTTTGCTGGACTAATGTTTTAAAAAAATTTTCATCAGCTAACTTTGAATAAAAAAAAGTCTAGTAAACAAGCATGGCAAGTTATTTAAAAAATTGGCCCATTTATTCAGGATTTCAAAATGGTACAGCACTTTGTACTTCCTTCTTTAGAAAAAAAGTATTTTTTGGCAAAATTAGCGAATTTAAAAACATATTTTGATAGAGTTTTTTATTTAATATGTTAATCAATTATGTCGTATCTTAATTGAACTAATCTTTGGCTATATTATAAACATTGATACTATAATAGCTATTAATAATTGCCAAAGATTAGTTCAATTAAGATACGGTCAAGTTGGCCAAAAGGTTAGCGTACCAGCCTGCTAACCAAGTGGACTCACGGCAACCGCCTAAAATATGATCCCTAGATAAAAGACACAATTTAAAAATATAATAGTATCGTAAATTGGCTGATGGCTGGAAAGACCGAAAAGCCAAAAAAAAGATCCGACATAAATGATTAATTTCTTGATTAGTTTTTTGAGAATTTTTTATTTATATATATATTCGTGAATATAACTTAACTTCTTGAGAATACAAATTCTCATTTAAATAGGTGTTGGTTTTATTCTTTTTTGACAAAAAACAACACATTTTTATCATTTATTTTTCTTTATTTTATTTTATTGTTACCAGGAACGTTTCGACATTTTCAAATATGTCATCATCAGCCTAAAACATTTCAATCATTACATAATTTTTATACAATGACAATTTCTCCACACAACAACAACTTAAAAATAACAACAAAATGACATACCTTGGAACAATCTAAAGATGGGAAAAAATTCCCTCACATCGAAATTATTAGAGTATGTAACATTATTCTTTTGTTCAACAATTATTTGTGTATAAACATTCAAAGTTAAAGACTCTTTCATAAATCTCTGACCGTTTGTTAGATTCAAATTCTATTTGACAACTGAACTCCATTGCCAACTCAACACACCAAATCCCCCAAACATATCTCAATTACCTAAATGATTTTTAATTTTATTTAAAATTCCAGAGTAATATTTACTATTATTTTCCGTGTCTACCTTATAATTCACAGTTTCAGTTAAGTTCTTATAAAGATTGATTCATAAAATTTTCTTTTAAACGTGTTATTTTTCGCGTAAATTATTTTCGTGTCATCAAATTTAAAATTATGTCTATTGTCTAATGCGTGATTCCCAACCGGTGGTTCGCGAACCCCTGGGGGTTCGAAGTGTTTGCAGAGGGGTTCGCCAAAATAATATTGTAATGGCGGATTTTTTTAAAACGCCATTAAAATCAAAAGCAAAAAAAAAACACAAAAAAAACACAAAAATTAAAGAACCCACCCACTGTAAAACAGATTGTTCGCTGCCTGTTTGTTAAGAAATCTATAATAAAATTCAATATTTTCATTTCTTTTTTCCTTATTTGTTTTTCACAATTACTTCATCAATATCAAATTATATCAACAATTTTATACATTACAATTTATTCCTCTTATTCAAGTAATCAAATACTATTCTCTTTTTATTACCAACATTTATTTTTATTTAAACCATTTTATCAATGTGATTAGTATCATGTTCTGCTTTATATTTAAAATCATTGCAGCACTTTTTCCTTCTATGTAATATTTTTTCTACAATACAATTGGAAATAAATATCAAATTAAGGCAGTTTACTAAGATTTTAGAATTAGATACTTGGAGAATAGTGTTGTATTAACCGACATTCATACATAGCTTAGCACTTGTAAAGCTTGAGTGATAGTGATACTGTAATTGATTTAATAATTATTAATTTAATTATTATTATAGTTTATTTTTATTATGGATCGATGGTTAAAAACGGTCGTTTAGAAACGAGACATGGTAATCGCGATGATAGTACTGAAAGCTGTAGTGAGGTACCGTTTCACCAGACGGAAAACAAAGGAAATGATGATAGAAAAGGGAAAAGCGAAAATATGACAGCGACTATCTACAATTGGCTTTTCATTTTACTGGGGATGAGTCGGAACCTAAACCGCTTTGTGTTATATGTAACGAAGTTCTTGCCAACAGCAGTTTAAAACCATCACTTCTTCGTGGAAATATTGAAACAAAACATCCGACACACAAAGTCATTAACGACTACATAGGAGGTTCGTCAAATTTTTTTAACCTTTCTTTAGGTTCGCGAGGAAAAAGGTTGGGAAACACTGGTCTAATGCATGTATAGCTAATGCAGACACTGGGTTCTTATGAACTACAGATTTTTCATGTTCGAGCAATCTAACCTTTAATTTCCTCTTTGTTTCTCCAATATACATTTTATTACAGTGTCTGCACTCAATCCTATACACTACATTGTTCATTTCTAATTTTTCTATTTTATCTTTATTATTATAAAATCGTTTCAAAGGTTTATTACATTTGAAACCAATATTGATTTCATGTTTCTTGAATACATTTTTTATTTTATTTGAAATACCTGGCACATACAAGATGGAATTTTTATAATTTGCATTACCCGTTATCGGATTAATTGTATTCTTGCTTTGTTTTTTCTTTTTGTAATATATACCCATAACAAATTCACAGAAATCTTCTGGGTAGTCGTTTTTTATTGTTTTAAATTTCAGTTGTTCTAAGTTCTTTTTAATAAAACTCGGGTGGCATATCTTATGAATTCTATCTATTTCATTGTATACCACATTTATTTTATGTGCCAGTGGGTTGTCCGACTTATAATTTAACATTCTGAGAGACTTGGTTTTCTTCTCAAAAATGTCAATTAGTAATTTATTTTCTCTTGATTATTTTTATGTCCAGGAAACTAATCTCATTTTCCTTCTACCTTTCTACTGTGAACTTTATTTTTTCATTATATGTATTAAAATATTTTACTAACTCCTGTTCCTTATCAAAATTGTATCAATAATCTATATAATAATATTTGCTATAACCTATTAGTGGGTTTTAAAATTAAAAATAAAAGATAATTGAAAAAAATGTAAACAAACTTTTTATTGAGATTTTCATCTATCAATAATTACTTTAATTAAGAAAAGATCAATTAAGATGAAATTTGTCGAGGTCCAGATCGTTTTCTCATCCTGAATACTTGGTAATAGAGCTGGTTTCATCAAAATCGGTAAAGCCGCTTTCAAAATAGAACAAAGATACAAATATACTAGTATATATACAAACAAATAAATGTAAACAATTTTTGCTCGTTTAATAAGAGTAGATAGATAGATAGATAAACAGACATCATTGAGAAACTTGGATAACTTTTGGTCCCTAATACCCCTGGTCTGAACGCACACAGAATGTCCATTTTGGTTTTTTGGATCGTTTCAATATCGAAGCCGATTGCTTGACAATTTGTTTAAATTGCGTTTAGTTGTAGATATTATCAGTTGTGTGGTAGAGGTAGGTGATTTTACTATTAGTATATAAATAGAAGTGAACCCTTTCTCTTTCTCTAATAGAAGTCGTTAGTCACGTGACAAAGAGCCAGTTGAGTGAAAAACGGAAACGTCACATTTCAGGAGAGAAGAGAAGGAAAATGTTGGCAGTGGAATGCGTGGGCGTTAAGGAGAGGAGAGGAATATTACCGGCTCTGCTGGTCCATCATCAGACACTAACTATTTATTATCCCTCTCCTTATCCTTTGAACAAATCAAAACAGATGAACTAGAATCAAATGGTCCATTTAATCGACCCCCTCACACTCACCTTCCTCTCCTTTTTACGGAAAAATAATTTCTATACGCATCCGACAACCTATAAAATATCATCTACCTATACTATATATATCTGTAGAGAGCGGTCCATGGATGCTGTCATCATCATTGAGTATACAGTCCTAAGACTGGTTTGATGCAACAATCCGTCTCCACTCGACTCTGTCCCCCGCCAGCTGTTTGACCTCTCTAAATGTCTGGCATCCCCCATATCCCCAATTATTTGGTTGAAATATTCTAATCTGGGTCTTCCCCTTCCCTTTTCTTTCCCACCTCCCCCTCCAAGATATCCCTAAGCAGTCCCCCATGTCTCAGTGTGTGCCCCATCATCTGACCTCTTCTCTTCTTCAGACTCTTCCACAAGGTTCTTCTTTCTCCGATTCTTCCAAGAACTTCTTCATTTGTAATTTTATCCATCCATTTGATATTCATCATTCTTCTGTAGCACCACATTTCGAAAGCCTCTAATCTCTTTCTCTCCTCTTCTCTAATTGTCCAGGTTTCACACCCGTACATGGCTATGCTCCATACATATGTCTTCAATAGCAACTTCCTGTTTGCTAAGCTGATTGAGGAGGAGCATAGTAGTTTTTGTTTTGTATTAAACCCCATTTTTGCTTGGGCAATTCTTGATTTAATTTCGTTTTTGCTCC
>JALMQS010000066.1:4292063-4331856 GCA_024734495.1 Forficula auricularia | reverse complement strand
TATTTACTTTTCGTAAATTTTATACTTGAAAATAACTTCTCATATATGTAAATACATACCTTACATACTGTATTTGTTTATATTTTTAGTTTTATTTATATTATTAGTATTAGTATGTTTAAATTTTCTGGCTAGTTAATTAATATAAAATATTAATAAAGAGACAATATTCAAATTTTCTTTCAGGTATCGAATTTTTTAGTTTTTCAAATAGTTTTCATAAAGTAGTATGAAAAATATACTTTATTTCAATATTACCAACTAATAATATTTCTCTCCACAGGTATCGAATGTAAAATAAAAATGCTTAGAAAAAATAACTTCTCATTTTATTCTAATATTGAAATAAAATTATATTTTTTCAAGTGTAATAATAAATTCACTCAATATATATATTGAATATAAAAATGATATAAATCTCTAATTTAGATAGGCTCATTTGAATTATTTTCGGTTAAAATATTTTCAGAATGTATTTTTATTTTAATATTCACCTCATCTACCTTTAAATAAAAAAAACCCTTTCCTCCTCGAATATTAAAATAAAATACAATTCTTTATTTCAAAATTTTTTAAATTCTCCTTTTGAGAATTTAATAGTTAGAGATCAAATTAGGATTTTCAGAGTCCCCTCTTCATCTAGGTTCTCCGAGACTCTCCGAGGATGATAGGGAGATGTGTGTCTTCGCTTCACAAAGTAAGACTGATTAGGGCTCGTTCTTAAATGTTCTACTGAGAAAGAACGATCTATCTCGTTCTTAGTTCGTTCTTTCCTCATTTAGAACATCGTATTTAATGTGCTGCAGAGATTCTCTTTCAGAGACGGAGCCCACGACCACCGAGGGATTCATCATCAACTTGGTACCTTAGCTATTGATTAGGGTTGAGATGTGCGTACTTATCCCATATTTAAGGGATTTTTTTGGCTCATTCTTTTAAGAAATATTTCAAAATTGATGCACATCTCTTTAATCAGTAGATTAGATTGCTTATATAATATCATTACATATTTAAATTAAATATTTTAAAATCAATTTTCAATGAGTTAGATTTTGGGGGAGCTCGCCAATGCCAACGAATTAAATCTGAAAAGAAATAAATCAATAATATATTACAAAAATATAACAAAAAACATACAAATATACAATTAAATATATATATACAAATATATTGATAGAACCGATCCAACGTTTTGATTTTTCAAAGCAATTGAAACATCTCCACATACGATTTTTTATTTTTTACAGAACTATTTTACAAATTAATTTTAAAAAACTAGCTCACATATAATTATTTTTTTTTTTTTTTTTTTTTTATGACATTGTATAGGTAAAGCGGTGTTTATCGTTCAAGGTGACTGGTGTCACATGCGTTATCTCGTTACAAAAATTCGACATTGAAATTGAAAAAATAACTTATTTGCTGTGTCGTCGATAGCAACTCGAGACGATCGCCAACTAGTCTTTCCATGACCTTGCCTCGAAATAATTCTTCTACTTATCAACGCATTTATTAAATAGATTTCGTCAAGGTTGTACCCTGAGATAAGCGCTAATTCCATTGCCTGGAGGGGAAAAACTTGCCTGGGAGGGGTGGTGAGTAATCAATTAACCTCCTGGCTTCAAAAAACTCCAGCTATACATGTTTATGAGATTCACTAGATGAAATTATATTGATTAAAAACAAACTAAGATGTTCGATTTACGGGTATTACACATCCGGTTTTGATTATGAGTTCATTTTATTTATTTATTTTTTTCAAGTAAAGAAAATTAAAAAAAAAACTTTTAAAATTTTTTTAAAAATAAAAAAAAATAAAACCTACTTCAAAAAATTAAATGCAAGAAATAAAATAATAATAACTTAAAAATAAAATAAAATACACTGAAAGGTATAAAATAATTATATTATTTAGTTGCAACTAAACGACGAAATATTAATATGAAATCCCTTTTTGAAGTCGGTGCCAAACAAATTATACCTATAAGCGAGAGTATAAGCAAGATACGTCGAATGCGTTTCATTAATGTATATCTTTAGCACCGACTTCAAAAAGGATTTCATATTAATATTTCGTCGTTTAGTTGTAACTAAATAATATAATAATTATTTTATGCCTTTTAGTGTATTTGATTTGATTTTTAAGTTATTATTATTTTATTTGTTGAATTTAATTTTTTTGAAGTCGGTTTTATTTTTTTATAAAAATTATTTTTATTTTTCTCTTTTTAGTGATGTTATTAATAGCGACTTAATATAATACCTTGCATGCAGCTCGTAAGAGAAAGCGTGGGCGAATGAATAGAAAATGATAATAAAATTCAATCCATAAATATAGAAATTCTCTCGAAACGTTTTAAAAGATTTTTTTATAAAAGATTTTATTTATTATAATTTCGATTATATAAGAATTGGAGATTTACGTTATTTTTTCATTGATCTTATTTTCAGAACTTGACCAAATTGATATGATACGATTACAATACGGTACCCATGCTTTGCATTGATAAAGAAAAAGAATCATTAAAATCGGTTCATAAACAAAGAAGTTATGCCTGAACAAACATATCAAAAAAGGTCCAATACCAATGAAAAAAACGGGACCAATCGGAAGCCTAGACTGAACCCAATGCAAAAAAAATCATCAAAATCTGTTCACAATTGGCGAAGATATCAGGTAACATAGACAAAAAAAAAATCAGTCGAATTGAGAGTCCCCTCCTTTTTTGAAGTCGGTTAAAAACAATCTATGTTTGATAGACGGGTGTATGTTACACATCCAGGGAATTCACTTTATTTATTTATTTTCTTCAAGTAAAGAAAATTTAAAATTTTTTTAAAAACATAAAATTCTAGGTAGGTTTCATAAAAAATAAAAGACAAGATGCTTGTTACCATGACTCTATAAATAAAACTTAATTTAAAGTTTATAATAGGAAAATAAGGATAAGTTTATATGTGTGACTTTTTTATTTATCAGCCAACGTTTCGTCGACTTTGCCGACTTCTTCAGAGCTTCTTCAATTATAAGAACATTAATAATATGAAGTTACAAAAGTACAATTACAATTCCATGTTTGTTCTGGAATTGTAATTGTACTTTTGTAACTTCATATTATTAAGGTTCTTATAATTGAAGAAGCCCTGAAGAAGTCGGCAAAGTCGACGAAACGTTGGCTGATAAATAAAAAAGTCACACATAAAAACTTGTCCTTATTTTCCAATTATAAACTTTTAAATTAATATAAATTATGGACGGAAATGATAATAATAAAATAAAACTTAGTTTTCTCTGTGAACTCCTGAAGATGAGCTCATACCCCAAAATAATAACAGGACGGGACATAAAGATCTACCACATTTTGAAGAGGTATAAAAAAATGAAAAAATTTAACTAGAAAAAAACTGAATATATTTTTGAAAAGAACATAAAATATTTTTTTAAATGTGTTTTAAACATCATCAGACAAAGGGGGGGGGGGGGTCAAAAATGAAAATTCTAGCCATTTCGACCAATCTCAACCAAATTTTGTATACATATTCTGTGGTCCACAAAAGGCTAGAAATGCAAAAACTAACCACCCATAATGGTGGGGAGGGTCAAAATGAAAATTCTAGCCCTTTCGACTACACTCAACCAAATTTTGTATACATATTCCGTGGAGCTCCAGAAGGCTAGAAATGCAAAAACTCACCAAATTTTGTATACATAGTTTGGCCGAAAGGGCTAGAATTTTCATTTTTGAACCCTACCCCCCCCTCATTTTGGGTGGTTAGTTTTTGAATTTCTAGCCTTCTGGAGGGCCACAGAATATATATACAAAATTTGGTTGAGTTTGGTCGAAAGGGCTAGAATTTTCATTTTTGAACCCCCACCATTTTTTTTCGTCTGATAATGTTTAAAACACATTTAAAAATAAGCTGCAACGGATCGTTGCTAAATGTTATCCAAATTCATTTGAAATATTAATAAGTGTATTCCTTTATTATTAATCAGATATCACTTGCAATTTGCAGTTCATGTTGACTTTAGGTAATTCAAAAATAATGATCGATTCTCTTCTAATACTTGAGCAATAACAATTCTAGATTAGATTTTTGACGTTTCGATTATTATTGGTAACCAATGCTGAAGACATGGAGGAATCGGCTTAAAATCAAAAAACGATCGATTCTTATCTATTACTAAAGAAATAACCTTATTATTGCATACCATTTTTGATGTTTTGAGTAATAATGGCAACCTCTACTGAATACGTGGAAGAATTGACTTAAAATCAAAAATACTAAATTCTTTTATGATAAGCAACTCAAGCTTGACTTGATAAACAACACGGCGATCGAAACTTTTTTTTAATTTTTCCTACTTATTCAACTTTAGAAATGTCTGAAACGCGGAGGAAAGTAATTTTCAAATTGTTTTCTCTGTATCCATTTATATTTCTTTCTGTCTGGATTCCAATACTGTCGATAAATCTAAAAAGTGTTAGAAAATTTCTGTCAACATTTTTGTATTTTTAAAAAGAATATGACTAACAAGTTTTTTTAAAAAAGTCAACTATTGTGCCAAATTTCAGCTTCGAAGATCAAAGCATCAAATGATGAAAAATTGCTGTATCACTAAAAACATATTTTTTGTTAAAATGGACTGTATCTTGATTTTTCAACATTTTATCTTAATTTTGTTAAGGGAGAATGGTGTAGATTCTTGGTGAAACAACTATATATATATAAAAATTAAGGTTTTGTATGTACATTGTTCCAAATCACGCCAAATTTTGGTAGCACTCGTTTCAAGCAAAGTTATGAATGAAAACACCCTCAACAAAATTTCTGTATATCTGTCTGTCTGTATGTATTATATGTATGTTTCCGTGGGTTCCGCGAAAAGTGTGTGGGTTCGGGGGTGGGGGTCCAGGGGGCGTAGCCCCCTGGCTAACAAGAGGGCCACCGAAGGCGGACCTTGCAGCTAGTCTATATTTTAATAAAGTAAAGAAAATTTAGAAAAATTAAAATTTTTAAAAAATTTTCTTTAATTTATTAAAATATGTTTCACCAAGAACTTAGCTATAAAATAGGTAATATACTATAGTATGTTTGAAACAAGTACTAATTTAGAAAAATTAATTTATGCCTTCTTTGAGAGTACCATATCAAACCAATAAACATTGTTTATAGCCGGAAATCGATACTTAAGCTATAATAGCTTAAAGTATAGCTGGTAGTGAATTTCAGTTTCTAGTCAAGTGTATTGTTTACATATTTGATTTAAAGAAGTATCTCTTCCGGGTTTTAGACATTTTAAGAGCTAAGAAATAATAAAACAAGTAATATTAGTTCTTAAGTGGTTTCGTTTCAGATCAATCGCTAAAGAGATCTAATCAAGGCTGGGTCACAAGCGAAGGTTCAAGGCTAGCCTAAGGGAATTGCATAATGAGTCAATGGCTGCAGCGATGGAATTTCCGGTTTCAGTTCTTCGTCTGAATTAAATTCTTTATCCAATTTAAAATCAAACAAGCAATTAGAATAACAAATTAACATATATTTTAAAAAAACTTTTTAAAAGAACAAGTTTTGATTCCAAATTTACTGAAATGTAGAAAATAAATTTTTCTTTAATATTAAATTTCTATTACCCACATGACTAAAAATAAAAGCGGTGAAGCTTCTCTTAATTAAAAACGCCCATGACTTTATTTTCATGTGAGTTAGAAAATTCCCATTAATCGATTAAATTATTTTTATAACTTTCTGCATTTTTCAATCGAAACATCGAAAGTTTTGAATGCCCCCATAACGAAATTTTTAAGACTTTTCATTCTTGAATTTAAAGAGTGACATGAATAAAAAACAAATAAAGTAAAATAAAAATAAGCTGACGTGTTCTGATGTGGCCATCCACTTGACTTTACCATACAACCTGGCCTCTCACTTATATTTAATATTTAATAAAATCATTTATAATCATGTAGGGGGTGTTAGTTTTTGCATTTTTAGATTACTGTGTGCCCACTGATTATGTATACAAAATTTGGTTGAGTTTGGAACAAGAGCCTATATTTTCATTTTTTGACCCTCCCCCCCCCCCACCAATTTTAGGAGGCTAGTTTTTTCATTTTTAGACTTCTGGGGTCGCACTGATTATGTATACAAAATTTGGTTGAGTTTGCTCAAATAGCCTAGATTTTTAATTTTTAGCCCCCCCTTCCAACCCCCTTAATTTTGGGTCGATATGCACCAAAATCTAATCAGCTCTTAATCTCAATGAACCAAAACTACGTGTGAAATTTGGTTTCGATATTCACACTAGTTTTTGAGCTAGCTCATCCACAAAAATTTGGTAACGCACAGACTAACGGACACCCAACCAGACGGACAGGCTAACTAACTAACAGACATTTTGACAAAACAATTATTATCTCGAAAAATATAATTTTTTCGATGTTCACTTATTTGGACTTTTTTGCAGACCGAAATGCCATGGTTTCGCTCAATTTTTTTAATCAAAATAGTTTCAGCCGTTTTTGAGATATTTCGAAAAAAAGAAGGAAAAAAACACTTTTTTCATGCACGATTACAATACTTGACCATACCCTGTATGGTAAAGTAAACAATTCGGTTGTGTGTGCTTAAGACCACACGACAGAAGTGATAACTTATATGGCATTTATAATTCTAAAATTATTAAAATTTATATTTTTATAAAAAATAAATTTTTTAAGTAAACTTCTAATTATTTTTTTGGGGATTATTAAATATATATTTATGTTATGTTATTTTTAAATATTATATTAATATATTTCATGTTTAGTTTTTTTTTATTCAGGATTTTGGACTAAGTATTTCTATTTTTCGATTTAACCTATTAGTTTTTATTTTAGTTTTTTTTTATTCAGGATTTTGGACTAAGTATTTCTATTTTTCGATTTAGCCTATTAGAAATACTTAGTCCAAAATCCTGAATAAAAAATACTAAAATAAATACTAAACATCAAATATAATAATATAATATTTAAAAATAACATAACATAAATATATATTTAACAATCCCAAAAAAATAATTAAATGTTTACTTAAAAAATTCGGTTTTTTTTTCTTAATTTTAATCATCATAACGTTGCTGACAAATTGAAGTATAAGTCAATTAGATTTATGATTTTATAAGACTTTTTATTTTCCAGGTCGCAGTCTCGAAGCCCTAAAAATTATCAAGCGACTTATCCAACGGCGCCATTATCCTAGACTAAGCACAAAATGGCCTCGTGTCAATCCCAAGGTCCGTATTCGCTTTAAAAGTGTCGTCATTATATAATTATTATACATTGGGAGAGGCCTTGCGTGCCTGATGGCGACGACGTTCTGCCAATTGGCATCGGCTTAATAGACCATCTCCAGATCCAACCACCGTTTATTTATCCCATGAATCGTTTAGAAAAGAATTACCTGAAGGTATTTCGTAACATGAGAGGGAGTTACTCTCCCTACAATGGACAAGTTTCATTTATGGATCGTTAGAAGGTGTTTACCAGTTGTCAAGTCTTCTTTCATGTTAGGAATTCAAATTATTCGGATTATCTCATGAGTAATATAATCCAGTAAGTACTCGGATTTTTCTGTTAATCTAATTACGTCAGAAGAGCTTATATTTAAAATAGATGGAAAACATATTAACTTATAACAAACCATTTTATTTTATAATCTTTTTTCAACCTCATTTGATTTCTTGACCCATCTTGGAACAGATTCCGGCTTTTTCCTTTATTTGTATTTATGTTCCAGTAAAAACCCGTTTTTAGTAAGAACGCGTTCTTTAAAACGCGTTTCACTGAATACCTTTGTGGCTACTGGAGTTTACTGATGTTGGTTGAGTTTGGTTCAAAGTTCTAGTATTTTCAACCTCATTTGATTTCTTGACCCATCTTGGAACAGATTCCGGATTTTTCCTTTATTTGTATTTATGTTCCAGTAAAAACCCGTTTTTAGTAAGAACGCGTTCTTACTAGTTAAAACGCGTTTCACTGAATACCTTTTGGCAACTGGAGTTTACTGATGTTGGTTGAGTTTGGTTCAAAGTTCTAGAATCTTAATTTTTCATTTTGGGCGTTTATTTTCAAAATTTTTTAAACGAAAATATCAAAAATTACATCCTCTACAGCTTTGCTTCTAATTTTTGACATTTTCTTTTAAAAATTTTTAAAAATAAACACCCAAAATGAGGCGGAAGGTCAAAAATGAAGATTCTAGACCAGTGATTCTCAACCTATTTTTCGTCACGGCACACTTTTAATAATTTAAAAATTTGACGTCACACTTAAATAAATTAATAGAATTTTATTTGGTTTATTGTTTGATGTACCTAAAAAATTATCATAGGTCATTCTGCATCTTGTAAAATGTTACTACCTCTTCAGTTCAAATGATCAAATAAATATTTGGATTAAATGTAGTGTCAATTGATAAAGAAATGTAAAAAAAAAAATTCAATTCGGGAGGGACCACTGTCTAGAAGTGGCGGCACACTTTAAGAATCTCGCGGCACACTAAAGTTCTGCGGCACAGTGGTTGAGAATCACTGTTCTAGACCTTTGAATCAAACTCAACCAACATTAGTAAACTCTAGTTGTCATAAAAGTATTCAGTGATAAGCGTTTTTACAAGTTAGAACGCGTTCTTACTAAAAACGGGTTTTTACTGCAACATTTAAATACATAAGGATGTAATAGTATCATTTAATAAGATAACCCAATAATATCCACTAAAATTTGTAGGTAATTCGAAATTTAAAAACTCCTAATATCTTCTCACGGTCATCGGTCAAATTGGAATCAAATCCATCCACTTCAGGCTATAATTACAGTGGATGCCCATTCTAATACGTTCATAAATCATCAAACGTTTTTGATCGACTAAATTGTTCTGATATGTTCGGAGGAATACATCTACTTAGTATCGGCTTTAGGGGGTCAAGCGATCACCCTGGGGGAGGGGGGCAAGAAGGACGATAGTTACATTAAAAAAAATAATAATAAAATAAATGACGAAAAAATACTCGGTACTCTCGACATGCAGGGCTTCGCCAAAGTATTTTGAATTCATCCGAGTATATTTTTTAGGGGAAACTAGGAGTTATTGTTTACGAACTGAAACTCGGGACCCTAATTCATATTCTGCACTCTTACTTTTCCTTCCAATCGTTAATTTGATTTTACTTGAGTAAAAATCATAATTTTAAAAATAATAGAAATTGTAAATAATAAAAATTCATTTAACCCAAGATTAGACTTAGATTCATTAAGGAAAATGTATCACAATTTTTTACTTTACCATACAGGGTATGGTCAAGTATTGTAATCGTGCATGAAAAAAGTGTATTTTTTGCTTCTTTTTTTGTTGAAATATCTCAAAAACGGCTGAAACTATTTTAATAAAATAAATTGGGCAAAACCATGGCGGTCTACAAAAAATTATATTTTTCCGAAATATTATAACTCTTTTGTCAAAATGTCTGTTAGTTAGTCTGCTAGTCTGTGCGTTACCAAATTTTGTGGACGAGCTAGCTCAAAAACTAGTGTGAATATCAAAACCAAATTTCACACGTAGTTTTGGTGCATTGAGATTAAGAGCTGATTAGATTTTGGTGCATATCGACAGAAATTAAGGGGAGGGGGGGGGGGTAAAATTTAAAATTATAATAATTTCAAACTAAAAAAACAAGAAAAATGAAATATACTATAAAATGAACCTAAAATAGTTTTTTTTCTGGCGCCAAAATTAGGGGGAGGGGGGTCAAAAAATAAAAATCTAGACCATTTGAGCAAACTCAACCAAATTTTGTATACATGATCAGTGGACCCCTAGAACACTAAAAATGCAAAAACAAACCCCCCAAAATTTTGGGGGGCGGGAGTCAAAAAATTAAAATCTAGGCCCTTGTACCAAACTCAACCAGAAGTGTATGGTAAAGTCAAGTGGATGGCCACATCAGAACGTGTCAATTTAGATATTTAATAGATATAATAATATAGAAATTAAAGGAATGTATAAAAATCTAAAAAAATATTATTTCACTGAATTTTTACTGTTAAGTTATGATACGAAGTTTTATTTATTTGTATATTTATTTATGGTATTAAAATTAATTTTTCATTAAAAATTCTAGCGCCTCCCTATAAAAATATAGGCCATTTGAGCAAAATTTTGTATACATGATCAGTGGGCCCCTAGAACACTAAAAATGCAAAACAAAATGGGGGGCGGGGGTCAAAAAATTAAAATCTAGGCCCTTGTACCAAACTCAACCAGAAGTGTATGGTAAAGTCAAGTGGATGGCCACATCAGAACGTGTCAATTTATTTAGAAATAATTTTTCTTTTTTTCATAAATTATTATTTCAAGGAAATCTTTATTTTCAAAATAATTTTGTTGGATTATCAAATTTTTTAAAAATATTTATACATTATTAACATTTGGTCTAAATTTCATACAGGATAAATAAAGGGAAATGTTTCCTAGAAACGTTATGTACCTTTACATTAAAAAATATCATTTTATTTTTTCAAAGATCCTCTCTCATTGTTAATTCTATGAAAAATTGTAATTTCTATGTCTTCTGAGGTATTAGTTTTTTGAGATTTGGGAGAATGTTTAAATATCTATCTGATTCCAACGAAATTGTTCCACTTATATTTATTATTAATAAACATGATAATTTAAAAAATGTTAAGTATATTATAGACTTAGGAGTCTTTATTATGTATATCAAATTAATTATCTGTCTTAAACTGTTTAAGATGCATTACGTTATTGCTTGATAGAATTGTATTAATTTTTTCGATTATTCAAGAAGTGCACATAGCTTGGAGAGTTTGGATAGGGATCTCCGGACTGGGAGATTGAATATATAACATCTCAGATTTCAAATTCATTTGGTGATCCATCCAAGTGTCATGCGGGCTAAACGCAATAATGACGTTGGATTATAGCTAAATGGATCATATCTTTTTTCATTCTCTTTTGGTCCAGACTTAAGACTCAGCAGACTCCAATAGCTTCAACCAGCAGTAGTCTCGCGATATATATCTTGTTCAAAAAGCGCGATCAAAACAATTCTCATTAATGTGTTAATTATTCTTTAATATATTAATGAGAAAATTATTAATTTACATAGTTTGGGTTTCTTTTAAAGCATCTTAAGGGAGGCAACTAGTCTCAAGTCTGAACAGGCTGACCATAGATAAAGTGTATGCCAAGAAAGCATATTAAAAATACACTGAGTTTTTTTTTATATAGATTCCTTCATGACAAGTTTAAGATTACTGGACCAAACTGTTTGCGGACTAAAAAGCTTCCGAATCTCTAAAATTCACTAAGTGTTTTCAACTTTTCCTTTTTGTGAAACCTAACCTAGAAAATTCTCCTCATAAGTTACTTATAATGTTTCACCTAGAACCGACACCTAAATCCTTAAAAATTATTTTCCTAAAAATTTTAATAAAATATATTTAAATCTAAACATTGTTTTTATTGATATTTTTTTTCATTGATTTTGTTGATCGTCCCTTAAGGGGGCGGAAAAAAATAATTCTACCCAAAATAATCTCTGCCGAAGAGATCGTTCCTGCGTCTCATAGATTTCTTTTGTTTTGCTTGTTGTTATGAACTCGTATGAAAGATTGTTAGTTCAGAACACTCATTCACTAAAACCAGAATTTATTTTTTCTTATTTTAATTAACTAGAAACAGATTATTTTTTCGTTTAAAAATTATCAGGTAAATATTTATTATAAAAAAAATTAAGGTTTTAAAAAAAGATAAATTTGTGATTAAAGACAAGTAAAATATTTTAATTAAATTGTATATTGAGCCCCTGGGGTATCTTTCCTTTGGAAGATTGATCGATCTTTCTTCCATTTAGTCTCTCTTTGAATATCTGTTTTTTTCTTACATGATTTTTTTTAAATAAGGCTAAGATCTAAGTAAGGTTGAATTTAATTGACGTTAATACAATTATTACTATTATTTAATAAATTTTTAAACAATTTTAATTCAAATAAAATTTTTCGTGATTGTTAACTTTTTTCTTAACTATCTTTCATAGCTTTTCTAGGAAGTATTGAATATGGTCTATCTGTATTTAGTAGGGTCATTTGGTGCTCGAAGATCTTAATTCTATGGCTATACTATCGACAGCTGGAAGAAGATTGACTGTTATTCAAAATTGACTCAAAGAATGATCTAATGAACACTACCTCAGAATTAGAGGTCCAAATTCCTTCTGATGAGAATATCACATTAAAAATGACTAATCTTAGTAGAAATTATCAATTTTCAATGCCAGATTATTTATCTAGTAGCTATGGCAAATCTCTAATGGTTCGAAAGAATTAATTTTTAAAGTTTAATTAGATTTTTGTTATTAAGTGAACTATTTTTTTTAATAACTAAATAATCATCAATCTAGGCTTTCATTTTTATATATCTGAACTATTTCTTAAGATCTTATTAGTAAATATAATTAAATGTGTAGGGTCGGATAATTCAAGGAGAGGATGAGTGTATGGGTGATTAAATTGTAAAATGCCAATTTATACATATATATATATATATTTAATTTCACCAGACAAAGTTTATTCTGACGTCCTCAACATTTCCGAAGCTTACAAAGTAACATGACAAGCACACACCTTTAGTTGGGAGGGGAAGGGATATGGGGTTGTGAGTAGCCTGGTAATCGGACCCTAGGGCAGCCAATTCGTCACCAATGAGACCACTCCAATGAGATATATTATTTCACATCAGTTAGAAAATTCATTGGAGTCGCCGCATTCACTACTAAGCTACTCAGTGGTCACAAATAAATGCAATATTTGGGATAATATACTGAAGATTTACAAGAAAACACTCAATTGTATCAATTCTAAAATGAACAAATATTATTTGATCTAACTACATATTGATTGTTTGACCAACTATACATAACCACAATCGAACATCGAATCAACCTGCTTTGTTTGAGGGCAGACAAACAGGGTCTGTTAATTACATGAAACGGCGAGTCGGACGAATAGAATATAATAAAAAAAACATAGGAAGTCACGACCATCCGATTTATATAGATTTACAATTCTTATTATTTATTTATATACTATATATGTTTATATATATATATATATATATATATATATATGTATATAGGTATATATACATATATAGTATATTATAATATATTATGTAGGTATATTATTTTACAATATTTATAATTTAATTGGTAATACTTTTTTAGTAAACCATCGGGTTTCAGGGCATACTGGCCTCGTCATTTTACATAAAAAACGTTCTCCTTTTTTTCATTTACTTTTATTATAAACCTCCACAGGAGTTTTAAATTTCTTTTTATTAAAAAATAAAGAGGACTCTCAATATACTTTGGTCCTCGCAGAGATTGTTTTTGGTTCAGAGGTCGTGCACTTCCTTCAGTCTCACTGGGCTCGCCTGAGCTCGCTACAAGTAAATAGATAATAATAATAATAATATGTCAACCATGTAATACAGCGAAACAATTAAATTAACAAATATCTCGATAGAAATCTTCGACCAAGAGGTATACAATAACATTGAACTTTACAGAATAAAAATGCACTGCCCTATACAGGAATATATCACATATAAGTATAAATAGGATTGGTGCAAATCAAGTTTTTATTTTTACATGAGACGAAAAGTTTATAAGGGATTGTTGGATATTTCTGGGCACAATAGATTATAGTATTACTTTGAGTAATTAGAAGAATAGGTTTTAAAAATAATTTAACTCAGATATTTCTGAATAATATACAAATCTCAAAAAAATGGAAAGATAATTGCGTTTTAAACGCTATTTTAAGTAAAGAATAGAAAAAGAATAATACAAATATACAAAAGAATATTATGTACAAGCCCGGACTAACCCTGAAACCTCCCAGAATAATCCATGTATCCCAAAAAATCGAGCGCGCCTCAATGGAGTAGAGAAAAAAGTCAACTAATCTACAACAGGACTGCTAAACTGACACTACAATAATCCAAACTTCACACAACACATTTATATATAGATAGTTATAAAATATATATGTATAAATATTTTTATACATATATATTGTATTTAGTTTGTATTTAAATAATAAATTATTTGGTTTCTAATACGCTTCGTGGCACCTTAGGGAGTCTTTGTACTATCACACACAGTCGGTGGGAAAACGCGTGGCCAACCCTTGCCTTTAAACTTGAAGTGCAGGAGGCATTATTTGTCTTGGCCCCTCGCAATGTCCAATTGTAACGACCATATTTCTTGGTGAAGAACAAGGGGATTTCTTAGACAGGTTAAGCGGCTGTTGAGAGTCCGCTATACCCACTTGTAACTGAACCACACGTTCGCCACATGGTGAAGCGGCTGAAGGGGTGATAACAGTTTGAGGATACGCCGGTGCCGTCGACGTAGGCGACGTCGGAGGAGAAAAGAAGATACGTTGTGATTCTGTGGCTACATTAGGCGCTGGAGGGGAAGGAGTGGCTGCGATACGAATCACAGACTTATGATGCACTGACCAAGGCGCACTTGCATTTGGAATGTATTGCGCTGAAGGGGGTGCTGGAGCTAAATAAGGTGATGTAGTGCTAGTATCAGCAGATAAAGATGTATTAATTACAGGTGAAGTTGTTCCTGATGCTTCACCACGCATGATTATTTTATGGATAATATCAGTGCGTTGTTTTTGTTCAGCAGTCATTCTAGGACCCTCCATTAAACTTTTTGCAAGTGTTGAATGGGTACTAGAAAGTAAGGAGCTGACAGTACTAGCACTAACTGAAGTTGAAGAAGTTGTGGCTGCAGGTGCAGTAAGATGAAGATGAAGTTGTGAAGGCGGTGGGGGTGGAGGTAGAGTTGCTTGCATTGGAGTTATCATTGGTTCTGCCTCGGCAGAGTCTTTATTTCTCAATGCCCGGAACTTTTTATGTGGTTTATAAGCTTCATCCATCAATGAGTTTGTATCATAAAGAGGAGGTGCTTGTAGAACACGCTTTAAAACAGGCATATCCTCATCCTTATCTTCATGCGAGGATCTTGGAGATGAGCAAACACTTGTTGGAGCACTCGTTGTGAGTAATTTATCAAGTTTTTCTGTGCCAGATTCTATACCAGAATCACTAGGAGAATCGTTTCGTCTTCGTTTCAAGGGTTTTAGGGGTTTTAAGAGACCTGTTGCAGGAAAACGTCCAGGTTTACTGGCCATTTTAACAGATTGTACTGGTACAGGAGTTATACTCAATCCTTGGTTACTGAGTACACTCAAACCAAGAAGATCTTCTTCACTTGAAGTTGATCCCGAATTAGCACGTCTTCTGTGAGGGCATACGCCACCCGCAAGAGTAGCTGCTAGCAAAGGAGTTCCAGATGAATGATGGCTTTCTGCATAGGAAGGATGTATCGAAGATCCCACCAGTGAAGCAGTGGAAACAGCAATATGTGAAGCATACTCAACAGTAAGAGAGGCCACTTCACCTGAACAAATGGATTCAGTACTAGACACTGAACCAAGTGGACTTTTAACATCATCCAAGCTTCCAGGTTCCGAGTTAGGTGACCAACTAGTACCACTTGTGGGACTTTTACTTTCTTCTTCGATTGGTGCCCAGCTCTGTTGTTGAAGTTGTTGTTGGAGCTGTTGTTGTTGCTGGAGTTGTTGTTGTTGTTGCAGCTGCTGATGCTGTTGTTGCTGCTGCTGCTGCTGCAGTTGCTGCTGCTGTAGTTGCATCTGCAGCTCTTGTTGTTGTTGTTGTTCAGTCATTTTGTAAGCTAATAATTTATCAGAATGAAGTGTATTCAACGTTTTGAGATCAGGAATTTTTTTCATAAGTTCTTCACAAATTTGAGGTTGACCTGGATGATTTCGGGCGAGCATCCTCTGTAGGGCACACTTTAACTTAATTTGCATTCGTTCAATTATTTCTGGATTACGCAATCCAGGTCGATCTGGAGCAACAACCACTACAGAACTAAAGAGTCCAAGTTCTGCATCATCTAAACACAGTACATTTAGTCTTTCAGAAAAGTCAAACATGGAATCCATGAGAAAACGTGCATTGGAGGTTTTGTGAATTGACTCGCGTTTCAGCACTTGACCGTTTAAGCAAATCATCGCATTAGTCTGAAACAAAAATAAAAACACAATTGTTAAATTTGAAAGAGATGAAAAGAATTGTTATTTTTTAAAAAGAGAAAATTGAATATGGAAAATGTCTTGAATTTTATTTTAAACCAAATCAATTTGTTAAACAAAAATTTAGAGATTGAATATTAAAATTATGTGATATATAATTTGTTTTAAATAAAATATATTTACCTGTGAATCAAATAAGCACGCGAGTCTGACGAGAAGCACTTCAAAAACTCCTCCTTTAAGAAGAGTAACTTGGTCCTCTTGAGGCAATAGAGTGAAGCCGGGAATGCGTTTGGCAAATTCGACAACTCCACGAATTGCTGGTGAGAATCGTTTGCTGAAGTCTTGCAATAATTCTTGTTGTCCACTCAATGACAGAGGGTTTGGATTTAATGGACAAGCCTGTAAACAGAAACCAGGAAATAGAACCGATAAGTCTCGAGTTAGATATCCTTGAAACAAATGATATAAATAAATAATGGCGTTGAATTTGAATCTCTTATCATAATCCTATATATAAACTTATTAATGATGATTTAGGAAATGCTACTGGTCTAAACATGCTCCTTCTCATGTTCCCTAAATACATCCAAGAATTAACAGGAACGACCGGGCAGTTGACGTCAGCGAGAGCGAGGATGTGACCTTTGAACGTCCGTCTATAGCCAAGGTTAGAGGATCAATAAGCATCGAGCGTGTGCGGGGCGGGAGGGATATCTGGCAACAGGGCGAAGGCGGCATTCAAGGTTGTGAGAACTCTTAAGGGATCATCATCCTGGATCAGGGGGATTGCAATTCTCTAAATGACCGAGTTTTCGCCAAAATGATGTGTAATGAGAATTCTCAAGGGAGAGCGGCCTTGCATTTCGAATCGTTTTCGGTGGGGAACAAGGAAAATAAATGATAAGGTCCCCCCACCGGCAACCCCGTGATTAAAAATGACGACAGTAGTTATGTAAAATATATTCAGCCAATGTCAATGTTATTACGTGGGAGATGTTATGTGTTTTGAGAGTAAGTAAATTTTCCTTTTAAGAAATAAGATGTAACGAAAAAAAATGACAAAAATTAAAAAAAGTAAACCCTCCTCCCTATAAGAATCTTGTTCCACGTCGACCTTGTGGTTTGTATAAAATAGCATTCTAAGACCTTGGCTGGTTTTTGGCGAGATTCAAATATTCATACAATTTATATAGATATAAATGTATATATGTAAATAAAGTGTCCTTGTATATTATTAATATTTGAGATGACATTGTTATTTCGAAAATAACTGGCCTGAGGCGAAGAAAATTGTTTAGGTTAGAATAAGGCTTGTGTTTATTTCCGCCTCTTGAGTTAATAAACATGAGCAAGGTCGGAGCGACGTAGGAAGGAGCCTTTAAACAAACGACATCAAGTGAACTTTTATCTCATCTTAACGATAATTTCAAAGCCAGACACGTCCTTTCTTTTGATTATAAATCAAGAAGATTTAAATTCAAACGCCAATATTGATCGAAATGAGGAATTAATGATTTGTTTACTCACCAAGGTTGGTGGGCAGTCGGTGTAGCTGGGATGTTCCCGTGCCTGTACCAACATAGGCTGGACCTTAGCCTTTGTGAAGTCACAAGTTTCGAGGTGGGCCTGGATGACAGTGAGGAGAAGACGTTCTTCATCTTCAAGTTCAGCAGCCACCGCTTTTTCATGAGATCGGGTATTACTACTCTGCTGCATCGCAGCCAGGATGCGAGCCTTTTCCCGCTTGGGTACTCGGCCGAATCGGACCGCTGAAAAATTAGAAAAAGAAAAAAAAATTAATAAATGGAATATTTCTATAATAATATTTCATAAAATTCTATGATGTGATCAATCGTTTTCAAATTGTAAATGTGAATTCGAAGATGTTTGAACTTTGAGTAAATCAAAACAAAATTAATTTTTATTGTCTCTTTTATTTGAGAATTTTTCACGTTTCAAGTCTAATCAAATATCTTTGTTGTATAATGAACAAAGTCAATCCATAAATATATTATTTATGATTTTCAAAAATACTATTTATTTCATAAGACTAACATGAAATTTAAGAGCTTGAAGAAATTTTCAAATAAAAGAAATAAAATTTCACAATTACAATTTTTTTTCGATTAATACAAAAAAAAAATCTATAAAATAATTATTTAAGAAATGAATTTAATTTTATTTAGCAACGAATCAAAGATTTTAGTAGAAATATTTTTACATTGCATATCAGATCATAAGGGTTTGCCTAACGGTCCCGGCAAGCTAGTTAGCACTTGGGTTCGATTCCCGACGGAACGAAGCCCTCTGATAGGCAAAATGTAAAAATATTTATACTAAAATCTTTTGATTCGTTCCTAAATAAAATTAAATTCACTTCTTAATATTATAATTGGGTTGATTTTTGAAAAAATTTTCAAAAAAAGAAACTCAAAAAAGATAAATCTTTATAGGTATTAATTATTTAAATTTTCAAAAATAAATGGACTATATTTAAAAAATCTTAATGTCTTTCAAATCGAATTTATAGAGATTAAAGGTATTTTGAAAAGAAATGATTATCGGATATATGAAAACAGAAAGCGAATCGAGAACAAGAGAAGGTGATTTATTTATTTATTTTGTTTGGGTGAGGGGAGGGGGCGCTTTAACTCTCACGGATTCATGAGAAAGTGTTCTTATTTAGTTTTAATCATTTTTCAAAATAAAACTTGATTTATTTTTATTGAACATCGAATAGAGTTCCGGGTATCAAGAGGCATGCTCCCAATGACCTCAATATATAACTTATACTTTTAGATAGATAGACCATGACATTTTAGTAGTTTAATTCGAATTTGGCTAATCGATTAAATGTTATGAAACCAAATCAAAATATGGTTAATTTTAATGATTATAAGGGGATAAATAATCAAATTGAATATTGATGACTTTTTTTTTTTTAGTTATAACTATCCATCAGTTGAAAAGTGAAAACGTATTCAGAAAAGTAAACTAGTTCATGAGTATTGGCTTAAGTGGGTCTCTCGAGTTTGTCCTCTTTAGCTGGTCATTGGAAGGCGGGAAGCGTAACGTTTCTAAAACCAGGTGGGCGTTGGACACGAGGGGGACCCCATCTGCCCCAGGAGCTACACCTGGCTGAACCGTTAGTTAATTCATGCACACGAGTTCCAGAATAATTGTATTATGGCTTAAAAAATTTTAGAACAATTTTAATATATAGGTATATATGAATTATATAGACTACTTAAAAAGGATGAATTTAAAAAAATTTAGTATTAATTTCGGATTATTTTTTTCTTTCCTTGGCCGAATTGTGGAGGCGCGTGTGGAGAAAGCGAAAGCAGAACATCTCACTTTCACGCCTGGAAACTGGCACACAATACTTGAAAAAGCCAATTTCGAAATTAAAAATGTATTAATTTAGTGACTATAACTATCAACATGAGTAAATAAAATAACACCTACGTGCATTATGATATTTGACATCCCCGTTTAAAATGCCTTTTAATATTGGCAACTCGTCCGTCATGTCGAGAAAAATGATAAGCACACTATTTCCCACGATCACACACTTTCACTGGGTCACGTTCGCGACGCGTTCCCGTTCGCGGATAAACAAATAAAAGGAGCGCACATGTAGCCTGGGAGCGACAGATTGCCAAATGTTATGTTGTCTACACGAGAGCGGTCGAGCGTCGACTGAACCGAGATCACGCCAGGCGCTCGCTTGCCCTCCCTCCGCCCCCTCCGATCTCCCCTCTCCCCCCGCCCGCCGCCACCCTTGAACTTGGATCGGCGGCAGCGCGTAGGCCTGCCTGCCGGCCGATCAGCGTTTGTTTTTGTGATGATCGCTGATCGACTCTAAAAATACGGACCAAGGCCGAGGGTAGGAACAAGGGTCACCTCTGTGCCGTGTATACGTGTACGAGTATTGCACACGCTTGCGTAAGCCGGAATCCCTTACGTTTTAAAACCAACCGCCCCCGCTTGTTAAAGTCGCACTGCAAACCGACAGAGTGCACTTGAGGCTGGAATACAAAATGAAGGCACGTGGTCTAAGCTAAAAATTAATTGCAAACAGTCGAAAACTGTACATTGAATAATACAATTTTTAACAGCAACCAATCTTGGTATGTTCTGAGCAATTCTTAGGCCCAGTTGTATGTCGGTTAGTAAAATCTTTGTAAAAGTTGACAAAGGGTAAAACCTTAGAATTCACCTTGGCTAATCAGATGACAAGCACTTTCATCCCGCCGCGCAGAAGGTGAATTCTAAGGTTTTACCCTTTGTCAACTTTTACAAAGACTTTACCAATCGACATACAACTGGCCCTTAAAGAGTCAGCAAAACAAGCAACATGTAACAGGGTTTTTCATGTTAATATAGTTTCCTTATCGCAGTCATGTAGCATTGAGATTGGACCCTTAACTTCAACAGCTATACCAATATGGAACTAGTAGTAAATCAGCTTAACAATATAGTTATATCTAGCCATGAAAGTGATTATTGGTAAGCTTATCTATAACCTTAATTTTTTTTAAATTAAATATAGACTCAGTAGAAGCCATCCCAATCAATACAACCATGCGAGTAATGCGATGTATATCCCTTTAATTAATATATTGATTAACATTTTTCATTCATGTAAAAATACTTTCGTTTAACTTTTTCTTTTAAAAAATTTCATTTTTCATGTTCAATTATCAATTTGATAATTATAGAAATGAAATGTTTAATAAATTAGAAAAAAAAAATACTTTCTAAGGCAATGACCGGAAGCCCCACGAGATAAAAGAGTTCAACCCACTTTCCCTTTGAGCTTTTGCACTTCCGTATTCGAATACCACTGCTTTCCCACTTATGAGTGTTTCCATATATTTTCCACAAGTAACAGCTACCGAAATGATAAATATTCAGCTTGGTGATGTCTCTCCTTGGGATTATTATTAAGAAAGCAAACGCCGTTGGCTTAGGCAACCGGCGCAGCAAAGCTTCCCGATTGGTTGCGTATAGGCCAGGGGCCCAGAGACCTGCACTTTCGAAAGCAGTTTCGAGGTCTTTCTAAAGTGCGAGTGGAGCTGGCAGGTTCAACGCCCTCGCGATTGACTTTCCATCGGGGATCAACGCGAGCGCGATCTTTGTAAACGTCGCGTCACGACCTAATTGCGTCAGCAGAGCACGCGTCTAAGCGTTACATATGTCCTGGAGGTAGAACCATGGGGTCGATGGCCCTTTGACATCTGCAGGAAGCGCGCCACTCGGTATAAACCACAAAGACAAAGTTTAAACCGTTTAAACGTTTCAGCAGAGAGAATCAACCGGATAATACAGCGAGTTTAAAAAAAATGTATAAATATTATTGAAGGAGACATTAAAAGAGTGTGTCTTCTCCTGGATATATAAATGTTTAATTTATTTATAACGAATTCGGTAAATTTAATTATAATTCCTGCAGAAGACACACTCTTTTATAGTCTCCTTCAATATATAAAAATTCTGCTACTCTCGGCAAAAAGAAACTTTGAATTTAATATAAATATTATATTAATTTTTTATTGTTAAGGATAAATAAATTGAATTGCTTCTTTCCAGTAATTTATTTTATTATTCAAATGGTTAATCCAAATATTTCGAGAGCGCTCTCGGCATCTCTTCCTCAGTGGAGTGATGAGTATTAATTACTTTGATTTTTTTTGCTTTTTGGCCCTTCTAACCGTCAGCCAATTTACGATACTATTATTTAATTATTTAATTATGTAGGGATCAGATTTTTAGCCGGTTGCCTTGAGTCAGATTCGAACCCGGGTCCACATAATTAACAGGCTTGTACGCTAACCGCTTGCCTAACCCGACCCGAAATTAATCATCTAAGAACACATTAAAAAATCGGATTGAAATGAAACATTCATAAAACATGAACTTAGCTCTAAAACCCAAGTGTTTCAAAGATCAATTCTAGCAAAATAATAATTTCCGGTTAAAATCAATTTTTGAGGGTTTAGTAGTCAAAGTGATTATCTTTCGGGTTTTAACAGAAAATTAAAAAAAAATACTTGAAAATGTAATTAACTTTTTAATTTTTTTAAGAGTCTACCTGGAATGATTCCTTTGTTATCTATTTGATTTTTATTGATTTAATAAGTAAAATATACTTGAGGACAAAAATAATCTAGCCATTTGAAAACTTGACTTATTTAAGGTTCTAGGCTTCGGATTGGAATAAAAAAGGTGTCATAAGTTATGAACATAATCAAACTTTGTAATTTTAAGATATTGGAAATAAAGGGTACCTAATGGTAGTTCTAAATTTCTTAATTCAATTAAATTAAATTTATTGAAAAAAATAAAGTAAAATAAATTTGAAAAATAATGAAATTATTCTTTATCTTAAAATTACAAAGTTTGCTTGTTCTTGTTTTTTTTCCATATATCAAAAAATGTGTGTACACTGTAACAATTTATTTTATAATAAATTCTCTAACTTATGACACCTTTTTTATTCCAATCTGATGCCTAGAACCTAAAATAAGTCAAGTTTTAGAAAAAGAGAGTATAGGTGACTCGATTTGTTTGTCCTCAAGAATTTGAAATAGGCAAAAAATCGTTTTAATTTAAAAATTAATTTTGAAGATCTAAAATACTTTTGTCTTTGTTCGATTTGAGAATAATCTTCAAAACGATCCGAAATAGGCTTCAGGAAAGAGAGACAATGAGGAAGAGTGGTCTGGCATTAGGTCGGTTGGATGGCTGTTCAGAGTTCAGTGGATCATTAACTGTGCCTCTTCGACTTGGCGGGAGAAGTACGGTACTCTATTAAGATGAAGGGATTTACCCTGAACTCCATTCGATTATGATCAATTTAATTGAACTGTATTTGTTTCGATTCGAATATCATTACTAGCTTAGGAAATCGATCAAAGTATGCTAAATTCGATTTGAAAAATATCATAGAATATGAGTGGTAAAACTCGTTTACTTACCATCTCTGCTCATCCCGACGCCGATGCATTTTTTAAGACGACAGTATTGGCATCTGTTGCGGTTTATTCGGAGTATTGCACATTGTCCATTTTTTGTGCAGGGGCGATACTGGATTTTCTGTTGGATGCTGCGCCGGAAGAAACCCTGGACACAAAGAGAAGCACGTGGTGTGTGAGTGATTGGGGAAGCTGACTCTTCTTCTGGTAAACACCCCATGGTCACACAATCAAAGTTAGATAAGAGGATGCAGGCCCTGTTCGCGCTCAGGACACGACTGAGGCACCGTCAACGGCGACCAGCATTCGGGCCTGAGCGCGATGACCCACTTTCAGGTCGTTGTCCTGAGGGGCCCCTCACCCAGAAAAGTGAGAGTCCCCTCAATCTCGGGTTTCGTCACTTAGATAATTTAACGGGAATAAATAGATTATGCTTAGAATAAATCAATATAGGTTATATATGGATATGGATTTATACAATAGAGAAGAACCAAACTTAAATGCTTAATGGAAATATATATTCTATTTTCTATACCGTGCCTAGGGCAATAACCCTATATTTGTTTGTTATCAAAAATGATTACCGACAAATAGAGCCTGGGAAAAATACGAATAACAATATGCAAAGAGAGACTTTTATTTAATTGAAAAGTTTTTGTTTTGCCGAGAGTAGAAGAGTTGTTGATTCACAAAGAGAAACAAAGAGGCTGTCCTCTGCTTGATGCAAATAAACATACACACATATATATCTGTATATATATTATTTATTTATTTGAGACTATAGTATAAGATTGGCTCTCATCATCAGTCTTTTTAATAATAAATATTATTTTTCATGGGATCAGTATCAGTATAGATATTGAAAATTTTTTCTTTCTTTCTCAGCTGAAAAGCCAGATAGAAATGTTTTTTAATTCTACCTGGCTATTCACCTGAGAAAGACAGAAAAAAAATTTCAATATCTACTATACTGATCCCATGAAAAATAATATTTATAATTAAAAAGGCTGATGATGAGGCTAAGCCTTTGAAACTATGGTCTCAAACAAATAAATAATATACATACAGATATATAATTTCGATTTATGTATGTATGTTTATTTGCATCAAGCAGAGGACAATCTCTTTGTTTCTCTTTGAGAGAATTTTATTTTAGTAGTAGTAGTTCAGAGATTATTATTATTATCAATAAGTTACATTTTCATAAAGGCTGATGAAAATCTGGAAATGTTACTTTTTTAATTGGAATTTCAATTTCATTAAGCTTCAATTAAACACATAAACTAATAGGGGAAGAGAGGACCTCGATTGGTTGTCCAATGCAGAGTATTTAATTCGGAAAATGTTTCCACCATTTTTACCGGGAAATTGAAATGGGCGTGGACACCGGGTGGTAATAACTTGTGGAAGGGTATGCCCTGGTGGGCGGATTTCAGAATGGGAGGTTCCTCCAAAGGGTGGCGCTCGACCCGGTGACCCGGGCTATCTGTTGTTTAGCCCATCAGCGCATGCGCAATAGCGTCGTCCTGGCCTACCCCAAGCGTTGTCATGGCGACGACTGGCGTCGGGGCAACGACCTCGGGAGCACCGCCCGTTACATAAACAGAAACACACACGGCCTGGTGCCATAGCGCTCGGCTTGGCCACCAGGCGGGCTGACCCATTCCCCCACACGCCATTCTAGAGCAATTTCGGGGAAAGAAACGGCAAAAAATAAAATAAATAAAAATAGAAACACATCATCCAGATCTAGAGCTATTTCAAAAGAAAAAATAGATCCCCAAGAATGAATAGAGAAGAAGAATGCCAAACGAAAAAAAAAACTTGAAATATATTATTGTTTTGATTTCTTAAATGGGATCATTAATTTTAATGAAAGAATTATCAAATGCAAATTATCTATAAGACAAAATAGACTCTTTCAAGAAGATTGGAGGAGGTATTAGAATTTATGAGGAGATTAAGGTAATATAGAGTACTTTTATAATATAGAATTATAATTAAGAAAAAGAAGAAAAAAATGGTTTTCTATGCTTCTGCTAAAAGAAGAAAAAAGTTTTAAACACTGCTGTGGAGAGAAGAAGGAAGCATTTTATTTGTTTCCTTCATTGACCCCTTGAAATCGTAAAGGAGGGAAGAATACTCCGAAACGTAGGTTTGAAAGGAAAGGAGGAAGGATTCAAATAATTTTTTTCTTTCCTCACTACCCCTAGAGCTGCCTTCCATTACTTTCAATTAATAGAGTACTTTTATTTTAAAAAAATATATTATCTCTATAATATGATAGAATATGTAAGATAAATAATAATAACAAACATTAATCCTTCTTCTAAGTGAAAATAGTGAAATTTATTAGAAGAAAAGCAAAAACTCCAAAGTGGAAAAGTGGAATGGGAAGATTATTGAGAAAAAAAATCTTCATACAAGAGAGTTGTTCTAATTGACATTAAGTGTTTTTGCAATTCCCATTCATTTTCCACATTAAAAGTATAATAAATATCATTGTTTTCAGTTAAAAAGAAGGATTAATTGTTTTTGTTTTTATTTATCTCATAAATATCATTATATCGTGTGTTGACTGACTTATATATATATATATATATATATATGGAATTAACATGTAAAAGAGAATCTATCAATGTGAATTTCGTTTTTTTTAATCATCTAAGAGCACAGGTATAATCAAATTTTGTCGATATTTTATTGAAAGAGCAAAAAATCTTTTCAAATGTAATAATTAAATTTCAAAAATTGCATTGTTTAAGTTTAATTGTTAATATTTAAATTTCAAAAATTGCATTGTTTAAAGTTTAGTTGCTTATAAGTTCATGAACAATAAAACTTTTAAGACAGCCAGCACCAGATATAGAGACCATCGATAATTCTTTGTAACGCTTCGGATTGGCCCTGAGGCGGCAGGTGAGAATCGGAGTGTAGGCAGAAAGAGCGGGGGTGTGCGGTTAGCATCCACTAACATTGGATGTCTTGCTTGCAGCCGGAGGTCAGGAAAGTTCGTTCACCCACCCAACCAACAAGTCCTACGTCGATTATCTAAAAATATCGAAAAGGAATTTAAATGTTTCCGAAAATAAACATTGATCTTTTCGTAGGGCAATCCGGTTTATTTCTCCCTCGGTGTTTAAGAGGGGGAGGGAGAATTTATATCTCCAACAAATGAATTTCTAATCTCCCTTTCACTTGTCTATTGTTTTTATTGACATAAGGGTGGATTAGAAAGACTAAATTTATCAAGAAAACGATATAATGAAGAATGTAATATTTTATTTTCTTATAGGGTTCTTGAGTCATGACTTAAGCGCGAACTGGTGACGAAAATATAAGCTTTGGGGATGATTTATTAAACATTTAAGACAAAGAGACTCCCTCACAGCCCCCTGCACTCTTTTATCTATGATATATACTATAATACAACATTTTGCCCAATTCCCCAAATTATTTGAATAAATAAACACAAGAGAGCGCTACCTTCGGGAGTAGTGTTGCTTCTATGTTAACCCACGGTTTCTATTGTGATCATTGTTTTCAAATAAGTCTCCCCCTATTTTTCTGAATGTAATGTTTATTAATTATAGAGATTATTGGTATTAAATATTATTGAATTTTATTAATTGGTATTAAGGGGGATTTTTGGAGGTCGGGTTAGACTAGGGGTTAGCGTACCAGCCTGTTAACCAAGTGGACCCGGGTTCGAATTCGACTCGAGGCAACCGGCTAAAAATCTGATCCCTACATAGAAGTAATAATTTAATAATAGTATCGTAAATTGGCTGATGGCTAGAAGGGCCGAATAGCCAAAAAGGGGGCGATTTTTATATAAATGTGTATCACTTTGGTAAAATGGATGAAATAATCTTTACTTTATAGGTCAAATATATAAATTCTAAAAATTTGTATAACATATTCACGTATAATTATTTTTTGTTATTATTGACTGTTATTAGAATGAAGAAAAGGAGGGTGGTATCTGAAGAAGGTCTCCAGGAAGCGGGTCTACATAAAAATAATTTTTAAGAAAAAAATAAAAACCGACTTCAAAAATTACATACAACAAATATAAAAATACACTAAAAGGTATAAAATAATTATTATCTTATTTAGTTACAACTAAACGACGAAATATTAACACGAAATTACTTTTTAAAGTCGGTGCCAAACAAACTATACCTATAAGCGAGCGTACCCGCCAAACGTACTAAGTAAGATCCGTCGAGTGCGATTCATAAAAGGTATATGTTTGGCACCAACTTCAAAAAGTAATTTCGTGTTAATATTTCGTCGTTTAGTTGTAACCAATAAGATAATAATTATTTTATACCTTTTAGTGTATTTTTATATTTGTTGTATGTATTTTTTGAAGTCGGTTTTTATTTTTTCTTAAAATATTTTTATTTTTCTCTTTTAGTGATGTTATTAATAGTGATCATATCATCAGAACTTGACCAAATTAATATGACACCATCCCTAAGACACCCCCTTTCGGATAAAAAACCATCGAAATCGGTTCATAAACAAAGAGGTTAGGTCTAAACAAACCTAATAAAACCTAATAAAAAAGGTCTAATACCTATGGAAAAAAAATCGAAAAAAATGGGACCAATCGGAAGCTAGACTGGACCCAATGCAAAAAAAATTTTCAAAATCGGTTGACAATTGGCGGAGATAGGAGTCATAGGCACAAAAAAAAAAAAAAAAAAAAAAAAAATTCGATCGAATAGGAACCTCCTCCTTTTTTGAAGTCGGTTAAAAACAAGGGTGCAGACAGGGGATGCTCCTGGTGGCCTTATCATGTTCGGTCCACAAATCACTTCCTGTACCCTGGTCTTTGTCTCGCTCCAAGGGAACGAAATCGCCTTTGAGGAGGTTTTCTTGTTTCGGTGATCGGACCAGTAGATATTGTTTGTTTCGAGACAATTTTGGATCGAGCCGTGAGTGAGTGTGTGTGTCAGTGAATATGTGCGAGTTCGATGACCGACAGGAAGTTGAGTCGGCATCGGAATCCACAGAGCATTCGCTGAACGCTAACGGGACGCTAACGCCACTGGTACCTTTGCTCTTGCTCTGATATTCACTTAACAGGTACGATTACGATTGGATGGCAAAACAATTCAGAGGAGCGAGAGAGAGCTTGGGGGTCGGGTTAGTCGAGCGGTTAGCGTACCAGCCTGCTTATCAACCTGAGATTTAATCAGTGCCGGCTTAAGACATTTTCCCGCCCGGGGCTAACTTTTAAAAACCGCCATTGTTGACAATGAAAAAATCATTTTTTCTAACATAATAGTTATTTATGATATGTGTTAAAAATAATTTTATTTTGTGAGAAGGATACGACACAAAGCGGAGTGCTCCAAACCTTCGAACAAAATAAAATCACTTTTAACACATATATCGTACACTATTATTTCTACAAACACTATTTTTTAATTTGTATTTCTAATAGTTTTTTGGCATATGACAAAAATGTCAATTTGTTGTACCATTCGTCATAACTAAATCGCTTTTAACACTAGTGTTTAAAGTAATAATGGACTGTCATTTTGTAACACTGGTGTCATAGTGATTTGTAAAAAATAGTACATTAAAATACAAATTTCATAAGACATGATTTTAGCGCAATCGTCTTTTTTAGAAACGAGGGGCTAGTCGCTAGTTTTCTAAGGGGACAATGCGCTGAAACGTGTATTTTATTCTATTTTGGTCCATTTGTCAAAAAATATTTACGTTATTTCATAAAGTAAATATTAAAGAACCAAATAGAAAAAACTGTTTATTATTTAAAATTTTATTATTAAGGGTCCATTGGGAAAAAGGGAATAAAAACCATATTTTTTAATTAATAGAGTAAAGGGTGTGTAGTTTAACAGTGAATGAAATAAAACTCAAAGAGGTTTATACAAACTCAATATATTTCGGATTATTAGTCCATCATCAGGAGTTTACAAGTTAATACTACTCTTTGAGTTTTATTTCATTCACTGTGAAACTACACACCCTTTACTCTATTAATTAACATCATGTTTCACCTAAAACCTACACCACTTTCCATAAGCATATTTTTTAAATAAAATTTTATTAAAATCATAACGACCAAGAAAATATTAGAGATGTCGGTCTAAATAGTTTTTGGAAATTTTATTGAATTAAAAATGTCTTTGAATTTGAAAAGATCTAATTATTAATGAAGGGTAAATATCTTTTGGGGAGTTTATACAAGAATTTTATCCTTTGAGAAAGGCTTTGAAACTCCATTGTCTATGGGTCGATGCTCTATAAGTCTATGATATTCTACCTATAATAAGGAAACCATTATCAAATCAAAAACATTATTTGACAAAACGTTGATAAGAATGTTTACCGTCTTTGCACCCTTTACGCATTTACCGTCGGGGGCTATAGACCCCAATAGCCCCCCGGTTAAGCCGGCACTGGATTTAATTGCCCCGAGCGAACCTGCTGACCTCAGACGTTGACGGGGGTAAGGGTGGATATTTATTCTTTACTTTTCCAGGGGTGGGTGGGTTAGTGAATGAAGAGATGGAGAATCGGCGGCGATGGGATCAACGAACCGCATGCGCGGCCGACAACCCGTAGGGTCATCGCCCCCACTCGCAGAGTGAATTCGCCAGGCTGCTGGCTGGCTGCCTCCAACCAATTTCACTCTTGATCCTCTTCATTCGCAAAGAATTTAGCCAGAATGTGGAGAGGCTAGTGTGTTCGCGTTGAAGAACCTCCAAGGTGTGGATTTCATTATTTTATGAGAAATGAAAGAAAGCAGGAGAAAAGTGAAGGGAAGCGAAAGAATTGTTCAAAAAGAGCAAGTGTTCTCTTTGATTAATTTCCTATTATATGAAATCCATGCAAAGTTCAATGACCTTTGCCGAAATCGACTAGTGCCTGTTGCCGGAAGGCAAAAATGCCTATTTTCAGATGAATAGCTCCACTTTTAAAGGCAATAAGTGATGCTGAAGAACATTTCTCTAGAGACAAAACATGAATATTTTTTGAACACAAAAGAGCTCTGGGTGACCACACAATGGCACAAAGTGCCGACCCTTCTTTTGTGTCGGACCTTAGGAGACATTGACCTCACTGTTCTCGGGTGGTTCAATGCACTCCTCCCATTAACCTAATAATGATCGGAGCGTTTTTCTTTTGTGAACGAAACACTTGTGCTGAAAAATAGTTCATGATAAAAATTGGCCACTAGTCGTGAGCCTTCAGCCCTTTGTTTACCCAAACCCTAAATTTATCCTTTGTTTTTCTTGTTAACTAGGCTTCAAACCACATGATATAAATAAAGAACTGATTGGATTTATTGTGTAAAAAAAAGAGTTGCTTTGAATAAAAAAGTAATCTTCTAATAGTTTCAATTAATACTTTTGAATATGCTGAAGGGTAGGAGTAGTTGAAAATGATTTTAAAAGGTATTTGCTAGGATTAAAAAGAAATTGATTAAAAATGTCTATTAAATATCCGGAATTTCTGGGAGAGTTGATTCGTAGCAGCTTGAGAACTATTAATCGTTCTAAGCCATTGCTATCTAAGGCAACTTTGATTAGTCACAAAATATACATTTTTTTATATTAAAATTATCTTTCGCGATTTTCGACAGTATGAATTTCTCTAAAATTGATTGTTAATCTCCTTATCTTTTTTAATTTTATTGCCATCTCTCTTATCAGAGAATCCATGGAATATTACTCGAATAAATTTAGAAGACTACGAAATTTTGGATTGTTTGATTATCGTTCAATGACCCCACTTATTATAAATTCATTTCTTTTTTTTTATAGATTATTATATCTGTTAGTAGATAATGTTACTTTTAAAATTTTCCATTGATTATTTCTTTTGTTTTTAGGCGTTCCATCGGCCTATATCTAGAAGTTTGAGTTGACCCTAGTTGGCCTGGTTCCCTTCTAACTGCACTCTGCATCGGCGTCCCATCTACAGTGTGAGTGCATCTTACGACGCGCGACGCCTTCCGCGTTACCAGTGTACTCTAGCGGCCGAACGCTCAACTAGTCAGGCAGTGGAGGGGTAATCTCGATCTGGGAATGAGGGGAGGTGGCGCAAGTGGAGGGGACGGCAATGGAAAGGGACAGTGTTTGTGTGAACAGGAGAGGTTGTCGAACGCCCTGGCAGCGCGGGGTCAAGGCCGACCCACTCACACACACACATAGAGAGAAGGGCGAATGAGGGGGGACAATCTGGCTCAACTGTGCGTTTCGATATCGGGTGAGAGTCGGCGAGGGGGAGAGAACCCAAACTTGAACACCTTTAACCTTGAAGAATGACAAATGAAAGACACCATCCGCTTGGATAGAAATCAACCAAACAGATTAATGAGCAAAGCGAAACAAATCTAAAGGCAGGTTGCCATTGCTATTCTTAGACTGACATACAAATCTATCCTATCAACAATCTGTTTTTATCTGGAATAGGTTGCATTGTTTGTATTGTTTTAGCTTCAAATATTATATATTTCTATCACAGATTCAGAAAGACAATGTTTCGGTTATGAATTTTGGAGTCGACGTACTGAATCTTCTTTAAGTGCCATATCAGATCTCTCTGACGTTTCGACATCTCTCCACATATATATCTGTGCTAGTTGTTTTACACAGATATAAGGGACATACTTTTTAACGCCGGTTCCGAACGGCTAGTTTGGAGAGGTTGACTAGGCAATTATACTCTTGGTAGTTTGCCATTGCTTTCCAAGAGAAGGCGACTGCAAATATCTGCCGAGACTCAGTCTCGAATCAGCATACTTCAGGACAGCGGCCCGACACTCTGACCACTGAGCCACAGTCGCCTTACTGAATAAAACAACTAAAAATTAGGAATCCAACAGTGATTGTTCTTATAGGAACATTTCATCAACAATTATTCAGCCTTCATTGTAAAGAATCTTTTTCCTCGAATAGCCTATTATGATGAGGAATAATATCATTTTTGAGCTTGTGGATGGGAATATAAAATGAATTAATTGAGTTTTAGATAAGTTTAGTCTAATCTTAAATTAATGTAAAAATTCAACCAGATTCAATTAGTCTTGTTTTCTCTTTCTTTTGAAAAATATATAGATGGTAAATGAATTTGATAAATTAATATTTTGTCATTGCTGAGGATCAATAATAATTTTTGAAAATGAAATAAATTTAAATTTTTCAAAATTTTTGTGAGAAAAATTATAGTAAAGTAACTTGGAAAAATCACGAGAGTCCCCTTACTGAATCTGAGATTTTATTAGTTTCTACATTTAAGGGCGGGTTGATTCACGCCCTTGCTCGAGTGCCAAAATACAACCTGGGCCAATGGTGACTGTGTGTAATGAACCCATCTGACATATATAACACGATACATTTTTAGCTCCTATAGTTAAAAAAAAAAATTGACCTAGTGATTCTAAATTTAAAGACATATAGGCATATATTTAGTTTAAATAGAAATTGGTGAGTATTTTGTATTTTGAGTTTCTTAAAAATTCGAGGGTGATGGGGATGACTATCTCGGGAATGAAATTAAAAAAATAATTTCCTGACAGTAACAGGGGATTGATTGGAAAAAATAACGAGAGTGTCTTCTATAAATCCTAGATGTTATGGATAAGTTTTATTACATTACAAAAGAGTAATAAAACTTGTCCATAACATGTAGGATTTATAGAAGACATTTTCGTTATATATTCAGACAATGTCGACTAATTGGAAATTAATCGTCTGCATAAAATTGAACAACCTTTTGTACTTATCTGTAAGAATATATAACAAATGTATAAAAATATTATAACAAAAGAAATATTGAGATAATAATATATAGAATTTTATAAACAAGGAAAAAATAAATCTCTATTGAAAAGACTAGGTTTTCAAAATATATGCTAGTATATGTAATTGAGTAATTTTAAATGACAAATATGAAAGACAAACTCAAGGTCAGAAATCAATTGAAAATGTTTTGTGTAAATTAAGCTTGAAAAATTTAAATTATAATGTAAATAGCTTTTAGAGGTGTATGAAGGTATTTTAGGTTAATATGAAATGTAATAAAAATCAAATGAAATGAATTTCTTAAAATTTTTATTGGGTTTTTAGGCAAGGTCGACCTTTTTTTTATGATTGTTATTATTTTTTTGAAAATTTCATTTTACAACCTGTATTTGTCCGAAAGCTTTTTACAAGATTAAAAAAAAATTCAGTCATTGAGTGGCGGTCAAAGCTTTTATTTGAGGTGTTTATGAGAGGGCCCTCTGAGAAATGAGGTATTTGTCGTAGCCTGGGAGCCCTGACAAGGTTGAAAAGTGAAAAGCGATTGAAAATAAAAAAATACTTTCACTTGGGATCGCTCGACCTCGAGAGAGCCAAAGAAAAGTGAAAAAAGCTGGGCCTAGAAAGGGATCCACCTCAGCGAATTGCCTATTCATTCAATTATCTATTTGTAGATTGTGAGGGGGTTCTTTTTGTGCTTGGGCTCAACGAACGAACGCCTCTGCCTGGTCGTTTGCCCTTGAACTGGCATCTATCTGTTCAAGGCTTTGCGGCCGCTGACTCCGCGGCTGCTGCTGCGTCGCAATCACACACACACATTCACATGCACATACACATTCAGCCCATATAGCATTGGAAGTACATAGTACACATTCGAGTGAGAAACCGAGCACCCCTAGAATAATCGCAGCACGTGCAAGCGACATTCCCTTTCACCCCCCGCAGCCCTTTAAACCATCTAACAAATCGAAATTCAAGCCCTACAGGTTTTCCCCCAGAACGAGAATGATTTAGAAATTATGCCGGTTTTTCAGTAAAATCAAGGCTAGTAGGAAACAGGAAATGTCATAAAGTATTTCTTTGCATATTTCTCTGAGGTCATTTCTATTACATCAAGACTTAATGTTCATATTTCAACGATGATTAATCTAATTAATACATATATAAATTATTTAATCATGTTTGTGTGTTTTGTTTATATATAAATATATATTTTTTTCAGAGTATAATATCTAAAACGAGTCGTTCATATTTCAGCCTATAATATCTTATCAATGGGAGCTTAATAATCTCAAATAATTAAAAATATTTATATTAAGCAAAAGTCATAATATTTAATCTATTTTACATATGCATATCAAAAACTATGGCTCTAGGCAATATACTATTTAATTTAATTCAAATGACTTGATCACAGTTCAAATCATTCTGGCATTAGAGAATAGAATATATAACATGGCAAAGAAAATACATTATCTAGATCAAGTTGACTTGTCATTCATTTAACAATATTTAACATAATAATAACTACTTATTTAAATGTAGATTAAGCAAATATTGATTAATGATAGAAGCAGAGAACAAGTGAATTTAGAGTGGTGTTTTGTCGAAAAGACCAGGGTTGTTAAATATAATATTTTTAAGAAAACATAATATTAACTAAATATTAGTAATAAGAGGAAAATAGTAAGATATTTACTTTGCAGCCCTCGCAGGAATGCACTCCATAGTGGAAACCAGAGGCCTTGTCGCCACAGACACGGCATAACACTGTTGTTCCATCAAATTCTGCAAAGAAAATTAACATTAGTTTCTATTTCTAATGTCATATTCAAGTTAAATCTAAGAAGAATATTATAGTAAAGTTGTCATAGCTGGGTATATTTTGTACCTATATTTAATTCAGGTTCGCGAGGGTGGGTTGATGACACAGGTTCCTGATCGCAGATCATTTTGTCAAAGCTCCGGTTATCAATTAAAATCATCGATGACACTATAGTCCTCAGATCGAGGATTCCATCCAGTAAGAAAAGCACACACAATCCAATCACATTCACTATCCGCGAAGCCGAAAGAGTGAAAGTAGACTGTGCGCGGGCGAGTTTGCCGGGCAACTGGCGCTTGCTCGCTATTAACGCGCCCGAGCTACCTGAAGGGCGCCCCTTGCTTGTGTCGCCCCTCCCTGGTGTAGGGGAGAGGTCATTGACAACAATGGCCGTGGTCGGACGGGCGCTCCGATTGGTCCCCCGCCAAGCAGCGCAGCTCGGGGCGGAGCCAAAAGGGTCATCGCTCCCGAACCTTGACTGATTTACCCAGACACACAAGCGGCCAAGGCCAAGTCCTTTCACTGCCCAAATCTGCCCGGGCCAAGAGACACTCTCGCCCTCTTTCAGCCTCCAAAATTCCAGTCGTCGCCCGAGTTCTCCGCTTTTGCCCTTCAACAGTTGAACAGCTCGCTCGCAGCTACCCCACGGATCGTCCTCACTTTCCCCTTCATTATTAATTAAATTCCCTCCTCTATATAGATAGCAGGTGGTTAGAACAAAGGGCTCAAAACCTCAAAGAAATTTAGCAGGTTCTACAATGTCACTGACACCTGGCAGACAATCAAAAATTTATAAACAAGAAGGGCTAAGTTCACTTACGTTTAACAAACGACAATTTAAAATTTTTGTTTAATTCATCAAAAGAGAGGTTTCAGCTAAAGCCACCTTAATTTGCACATTTTTATTGAGAGTGCATTTTTTGATATATTTTCTCATTAAAAATGGGCAATCTAGTTGAGGTTTGGGGCGAAACTTCCCTTTGGATAAACAACAATCAGCAAAGAATCAAATCTACATTGTTTGAAAAGTCAGGGAGTAAGGAAAATCAAAAAAATTTAAAAGATTTCTAGTCGAGAGAAGCAAAGTTGTTGATTTTTAAAATTGAGTCAAAGACCATCTTTGACACCCTGTACATATAATATATTTATTTGAGACTAGTTTCGAAGGCTTAAAAATGCATGAAATAAGCTAAAATTATTCTTACCCAAAGAGTATTAATATGCAACTTTATGCTCAAAAGGCATCAATGATAGTAAAATTTGAATTTTTATTTAAATCACACATAATTAATTAAAATTATTTATTGAACACGAACAAATAATACAATAAAACTACTTTTATTTTTGTGATTAATTTGATTAAAAATTTGAATTTTTTTTAAATCACAAAAAATTAATTATAATTATTTATTGAACACGAACAAATAATACAATAAAACTACTTTTATTTTTGTGATTAATTTGATTAAAAATTTGAATTTTTTTTAAATCACAAAAAATTAATTAAAATTATTTATTGAACACGAACAAATAATACAATAAAACTACTTTTATTTTTGTGATTAATTTGATTAAAAATTTGAATTTTTTTAAATCACAAAAAATTAATTAAAATTATTTATTGAACACGAACAAATAATACAATAAAACTACTTTTATTTTTGTGATTAATTTGATTAAAAATTTGAATTTTTTTTTAAATCACAAAAAATTAATTATAATTATTTATTGAACACGAACAAATAATACAATAAAACTACTTTTATTTTTGTGATTAATTTGATTAAAAATTTGAATTTTTTTTTAAATCACAAAAAATTAATTATAATTATTTATTGAACACGAACAAATAATACAATAAAACTACTTTTATTTTTGTGATTAATTTGATTAAAAATTTGAATTTTTTTATATCACAAAAAATTAATTAAAATTATTTATTGAACACGAACAAATAATACAATAAAACTACTTTTATTTTTGTGATTAATTTGATTAAAAATTTGAATTTTTTTTAAATCACAAAAAATTAATTATAATTATTTATTGAACACGAACAAATAATACAATAACGCTTCAACACCTTCATTACTAACAATTATAGTGTTTATATTAATAATAAAGATGAAAGTAAAGCTTTCAAAACTAGTATATTTTCTCATATAAATAAAATTATATATAATGTGGATATGGATTTTCAACAGAGAACCCCCAATTGATTTAATCTTATAATTCCGAAAATAGAATAATCGAGACAATCGGAATGATGGATTCGATTTCTTCTCCTATATAGATATATAAATTTCATATTTTGATTGTGAAATATATTTTATTTAAAAATTTCGATGATTAATTTTTATTGATTTAGATTGTTTAATATCTTTTGGCAACGAGATACAAATTCAAATTTTAAACTTAAGATAAACCAAATCTTAGTTATATCTTCGCCTTTTATATAAGAGCAAATGTTCATTTTTCTACAAGCATTTGATCTATATTTGAACATTTCGACTCAAGAGATAGATGGGATGATTAAAATTTAAATATTCGCAAACATTCAAAGTGAGCTCAATATCATTTTAAGACGCAATAAACAAGAAAATACAAATGATTTAGAAAACAAGAGTGTTAAATATCAAGGCAGAATCCATTATGGATACATTTCTTTTTGAAAAATCATAACAATTATGGACTCTATGTTAAATTTAATTCGTTGTAACTAATTTTTTCTGTACCTTATGCACCTTCATTTAACCTTGTTCTGTTTAAAATTGTAGAAAATTAAACCTTTTATCAACAGTAACAATAATTCTCAGGTAGAGTAGTGGATTCGAAAATCATTCCTTCGAATATGCTAAGTATTTATTGTATCATGTTTAATTATTTGTCTTTGGATTAAACTCTTGAACCATTTTTTTGAATTAGATCGAAAATTAGATTATTTTTTTTAATTAAAAATAAATTATTTTGATCTCTAAGCTTTTTCTGCTACAGAAAAGTTTTTTTTTTAATCAAGATATTGTGTTTTTTTATTAAATAGAATGAATTACTAGAAAAATGTTCATTTGTTTTCCATTTCTAAAAATTACGGCTATCTGTATTACTTTTGTTCAGTTGCCCAAATTCAGATTTTGGGCCCATAAGCAAAGTATCAAATTTTCACATGAGGGTAATATAATTATGGACCTGTCAGAACCACACATGTGGTACCCCCTCCTTTTGTTTCAAGAAAGAAAGTACTCTATTTAATACCCGAGACTCGAAACTCCAGATTAATAAAATAAATATAATAATACAATAGGATGTTGATGAAGGCAGTCCAAGGTGGTTGTAAAAAATAAGACTATTTAACATTTATTCGATAACCGAATAAATGTAAAATAGTAAAACTGATATAGTCTTATTTTTTTACAACCAGCTTGGACTGCCTTCATCAACATCCTATTGTATATTTATACCAGTCCGTCTCCTAAAGAAAAACTCTATCAAATATAATAATAATCGATTTAAAAATAAAATCTTGTAATAACATAACATATCTATTAGATATATCTAATTTATCCAAGAAAAGAATTAAAAGAGTTCATAAAGAAAAAACACCTTCCTAGGGTATTTTAAGTGGTTTAGAAATAAAAGTATCTACGTTGTATTTTTTTTAAATCATTTTTGGATGCATAAATCAGTGAAATAAATAGGTCCTTTGGAAGACCTATTATTTTTTTGTAGAGAACTGAAATATAAATAAGAATTATTAAAATCAGTCATTGTTAAGAAATAAGATTTGGTTGAGATCTTCTAATGAGTAGGTATTAAGCTAATTAATATTAGTAGCAGCATTATTTGTTTAATTTGTTAAATTTCTTCCAGAACTGTTTAATTTGGTAGAATGAGCCTTTCTCTATCTGTAACATTTTTGAATAAACGCAAGTGGACGGCTGCTTTTTTATGATGAAACCTTCAGGGTCGTTCAACTCTTAGGTAAAAGTGATATTAAGAAAATAAACGTAATCAAATATAAATATTCAAAAGATATTTTGGTTCGAAAGGGGAAGGGGGGAATCGTTTCGTTATAAGAGTTTTTTCAAAATCAATCTTTTTTGAATCAATAAACTCGCTCGATGAGTGGCTTTGTCCAAGAAAACTATGCGGATCTCCAGCATCCTGGCTGCATCTCTAGCAGGATGGCCTGGTCACTGACCCACCAGGTCACTTCCAGTCACTTACCCCACTAAAACAAAAACGTGGAGCGAGCGAGGATTGCTCGAAAGTAAAACTAACCGGATCGCTGGTCGTAAAAAACGAGCAGATTGTATCGAATGCTCTGGAAACGTCAGTTTCTCCGAACGCCCTACTTCCCTTTGAAAACGACAACCCTTCGGTGTCTAATTCGACCTTGGTCAGGACACTTTTATAGGGGCTGAGGCTTTCACTCTCATTGCATTAAAAGCTCGATTTATACTTAGTTTTGCCCAACAAACCCTTTGCCTAGTCATAAACTTTCCTTTCCACCCTTTCTTTTTCTATGAATTATTTCGTGTCAACCTGACGGATTTCAACTGAACTATATAAAAGATTTTATGGCTTGCAAACATCTCTCTAACAGGACTTGAACAATAATAATTGCGCACATTCTGCAAACTGTTAGCAGAAAAGGGTTTACTTGGGTCATTTTCATTCTTTATTGGTTCTAATTGTATGCAATGGACAAGAAACCTTGACAAGAAAAACTGAAATAATCAATTCTTCACGCTTTATCAGCAAAGGACGGTAAAAGTGTCAAGTTTATTTAAACATCCGACGATTAAATATTTTCTGATGACATCCTATTATTTTTCCACTAGATCTAATTTCTTAAAACGCTGTGAAATATGATTTCGAATTGGTTCGTTTATTTAATCAAGAGAATGAATGAGAAAAAAAATCAACAGAAAAAAAGAAAGTGATAAAAAAATAGTTTCAATTTTTAACTAATTATCCATATTTTAATTTTTAAAAGTG